>JAQGAX010001653.1:0-10549 GCA_034698105.1 Plectus exinocaudatus | reverse complement strand
TCAATAAGCTTCGTTGGAAATGCTGACGAAAATGAATGCAAAAATGACGAAATTGAGTGCAAAAATGACGAATTACTATGCAAGACCCTGTACTTTCTTATGATCGTATGCCATCACTGTCATCGCGCTCTCACTAGTGTTCCATCACAAGAAAGTAGATTAAACTTCACTTCCTGAGGCAAAAAATTTCAATTCCATACTTGCCGGCGATTGCCTCACTCTCTGACTGATTTGTCCAGACCCACTGCGTGCACACTGGACCATGAACTCGTGCGCATGGCAGAATTTGAATCAAATCGTCCCGATAAATAGGATCAGGAGGGTAGGAATTAATATGCGATAAATCAACAGCAAAATATGCGGAATTATCATGAACATTGAAATTTGACGTCGAAAGAGCCAGCACTGCAGCAGGTCCTTTACAAAACAATTACACTACAGTAGAATACATTATACGTGAAGATGTCGACGTTTTCTATGATAGCCTTCGTTGCTCAATTAGCGTGCTTGATTGACGAATGAGGCATGCGTCACGCAGACATTCCCGAAATCGATATTGGTGTTTCATATACCTTTAACTGCGAACATGTCGAGTTGACATTTCTTTCAAAAATATGTAGCACGTAAAAGAAGAAAGAAGTATTTAATTAAATTAATGAATTAATAAACAATTTGAGCAGATTTACGGTATTCTCAAGTCAATTTTCGTCGGATTAGGAGCGTAAACATGAGCATGGTTATTAAAAGCATGCTTTTGATACTTTTGGCAACTGTTGTCAAAATAGCTGATAATTAATTATTTGGTTGAATAATTAGCTACAATTATTAACTTGATGGTTGCGGAGGGCCCAAAGGCTCACTGAAATTCCATCCTTGTCATCCACAAAAGCGCAATGAAATTTCATAGGTGTCATCCACAAAAGCCCATTAGAATTCCATCGTTATCATCCGGCCCTGCTCGTATTATATTTGTAGCATCCGCGAAATCCGTTGAAGAGATAACTCCAGGCGCCGCAGTTTTTCCATGTGATGAGAGGAGGGAGTGGACGAGGATTTCCGGTACGGGTGGGGCGGGGCACCCACAACCCCCACCGCCCGTCAGTTACACTGCCCGCGTGAGAAGGACCGGTACCCTGTTGAGTTCAACGAAAAAGTGATTGTCGAAAAGGAATGATTGAATTTTTAAATTTCACTAGGCTCAGTTTGCCCTACATTTGCAATTTCCGAACATTTTCTGAATCACGGCAACCGTTTCATCGTCTTTCATCATTCAATAATCGCGAACTACAATGCTGTAAATGCTCTACGGATTGTCATGCAGATCATTTTTGTGCGGTATTCAGTGTTGCATTGGAAGTATTTTGTTTCACCACGGTAGTGAGAAAAACCTGAACCCATCCCTTAACTTCCGATACTTGGTGTCTGCCACAGTGTATACCTTTATGAATACTAAATGAGCGTGCAAAGTGAGATGCAAGCAGAATACTTGCATTCACGTGTTTCGTGATAACACAAGTCCAAACAAGCTTATCATCAGTTAATCGTTCCCTTACGACACCGACAAAGTTTCACAACTGCTGGTGCATCATTTCCAGCTCATATAAAATTGTGAGTCATGCCATGTGAATATGATTACGTGCCATAATATGCTTTCTTATTTTTAGTTTTGATATCAAATTAGCATGAAGAATTTGGTCCTTATAACGCTGCTTTTCTCATCAGGTATTATTGAATTTCCCTTCAATCTTTGAATAGTAACGTTTATACATCTGCCATGTGTAGGCAAGCAAGTTGGCCTATGTAAACGTCTTTCTTGGACGGAAAATTTTCATTAGTAAGAAAGTAAAAGTGGAAAAGTTTTCCATTTGCGTCTGAATCACACTGTTTTTAGATTCATTCTTTATCGGACACACTTTTTCGTTCCAACGCGAATTTCTAAAGCGAATATGTTGCAGCTCTAGGCGAGACTTTCGTCAACAATGACCTCAAGCTGAACTGCTTGAACGATTGCGAGCGAAATTTAAATGGCGACGAGTCGTTTCCGTGGATGAAACAGCTCATTGGCAGCAACAATTTCTTCAGAGAAGCTTTCTTCGACGAGGTCTGCCGGTGAGTGTTGTCTATTTTGCGCCAAGACCTGAACACGAATCGAAGATTACGACGTGATTATTGTCGATATAAATTGATTGGCACCACTAATTATCTATGGGACTCCTAGAGGTGGGCACGTCTGCTTGGCTACGAGGCGTATAGCACAGGGTTTTGAGGTGTATGATATTCCTGGAAAAGAATTTCGAACTGCCCTCGAGGTGTATGGAACCAAAAGCTTTCAATAACGCTCCGGTGCACTAAAAGAACTTAATTTTTGCACATTTTGCGCCTTTTTCTTCGAAACATTTATGCTTTATTGCAATTTTCTCCTATTGGCGTGACGAAGGGGTTGCCACAGTTATTTCTTATATGTTTACAGCGAACGTTGCAGTGGTTTTATGCCCGTAATATAGCCGAGCGGGAGAGAAAACACTTTTATTCGATGAGAAATCATCAAAATTCTGCAAAAAAGCGAACATTATTTATACTTGATAATATAATTTGGCATCTGCGACAGCCCGCTGGAAAATATAATCACACTTTGATGAACAGCCTTGTTAATTCGTGCTGTCAAATCCCTCGTTCTCGAGCATCCACGGGCAGGCCCTGAAAAAACTTTCTAGAAAATTCAGCATCCTTGAAAACTGATGTGCGAGGGGTGCACAGTACGATCATTGTGAACCCAAAAGTTCTATAGAGCTGTCTGTTGATTTTGCAGTTTATATGATGACGCGAAGTCGTGTGTTTCCGAGTGTCACCCTGCCGCTGATTCAAGCCACGACTTCTACTTTTTTGTCAAACATTTTGAACCAATTGAGAACATATTGTGCAAGAGCCGATACCAAGGTTCGCTGCTCTTTGTGTTCATAATTAAACCTGAAACAAGAACATAATATAATGTTTACTTGTAGATTTGGTGGGGTGGTTTGTTACAAGACCCTTTTTCGAAATTCAAGAGGATTTGTAACCCCGAATATGCTAATTTTTTGGCGGAAATTCGAAATGTGTACTGAAGTATGATTTTTCGCACTAAATTACCGTATTTTTGGTCGATTTATGGTGAAGGGTTCATAAAACTCCAACCTTTGATCTAATTTGGGGAGAGTTGAACCCCTGACCCCCCCAAGCAACCTATGATTGCTTATTCCTCTTTTTATTGCTTTAATTGAAAAGAAAGCACAATGCTAGTAACACGTGGTGCTTTAGAGTTTGTTAGCTACTTACCATGCTATTCTGAGAAATTGAAGACGGATCGCTGCTCGGCTATCTGCGGCGACCAAGAAACAAACAGGAAGGCTGTGTTCGCTCAAATCAAGCGAGAAAAGTATAAAATCGGAATGACCAATGCAGTTACTGCAACTATGGAAACTGTTTGCAGGTGGGCAAAACTATAGGAAATGTATTCGCTTTTAGTCATTTAATATTTCTGGGAAATAAGAGCAAATTTGCATCGGGGTTCATTGATACTATATTGATTCACGGCGTGCAATACGCAGGGCGCAATAAGTTAACTACATTTTTAAGCGGCTATATTTTGGCTAGATCTCAATGGATTTCAAAATTTTAAGTAAGTGTACAGTATTCTAACGTATAACCTTTCATAGCTGTGAGTTCTAAGCAATCAAACTCTGTCTTCACTACTGTTTTCGAACAATTTTAGGAAAGTATATTACATTACGCTAAAAATGATTTTTGAGCGCTATACTGTTTATTTTTGCAAATACCAACCCGATCAAAACAAAATTTCGAGCCCGCATTTCTTAAATCATGATTATTTATTGTTTTTAGATTTATATTAATAGACTTAACTGTCGCGGAATTCATGTAATTCAAGTAAAATGCGTTTTCAATGGCAAAATTTTTAGAAAAATGTGTCACGTAAAATTTTGATTTCGTATCACAGCAACTCTGAATTTGGATTGATAGTGAACAGTAACATTCTGTCAGCGTACATGTCACTGCCCACTTTAAGTCTACCCAACTTAGTTTCCCCAAAAAACAACCTGAATCCCCCTCTAATTTAAGAAAAAAGCCTGAACCCCCAGAAAATCAGCCGAAAATTTTAAAAATTGCATAATCAGGCAAAAATTTTCGAATTTGGTAAAATCTCATCAATTTTTGCCTGATTATGCATATTTTTGACCCTGGTTATGCAAATTTTTTCCTAAACTCCTCAACTTTCGACATCTCTTACATGTATGTTTGTCAGTCCGACCTTCCTTTCATTTTCTGAGCATTTTGCAACAAAAATGACTGGGAGGACGGACAGACATACTGTAACAGGTTTCGACATTTGGGAGGAGTGCAAGAAAAAATTTGCATAATCAGGCAAAAAATTGACGGAAGTTCAAAAATAATCTTGTCACTTATAATTTCGAAACAAATTTCAAACTTTCTCCGTGTGATTGTCCTTATCCCATTCCAACCCAGATAGCAAATGTTTTGAATCTTAGTTTAATGAAATGGTTTTTGCAATTATAGAGGACAGAGTTGAACAGGTTACGGCATCTGGGGATCGCGCGGCCTCATTCTTCCGTTTACCCCCAAAAATTTTCGCCATATTGTTGGCGACCTTTTTATAACACATGTTGCCAAACTTCAACTTTATAAAACCATGTATTCTTCTTAAAGTATGCCATACCTTCATGAACATTTTTGCGACTCCACATCCCCAATGTCAAAGTTACAGACCCCTCTGGGGGATCACGCGACCACCTCCTTCCACGCATAACTCCACTATTCACCTTTGATGCAGACTGGAGTAATCTTTGAACGACTACTTTCAGTTTTTGGTCCTGCCAATTGAGCTGTCTTCGCACGATCATTTCTGAGCAATGCACGGGCGAAAAAGGCCAAAACGCTGCTGAATTCATTGACATTTTGTTCAAGGAGTTAATAAAAGTATCTTCTGATTACTTAGCAGTCAACATGCCCGGCGCAGTAATTACGGATGATTGCCTGAATCGAAAGCATCCACATCATAACCTGCCAGCAGCCGATGAGGAAGGTAAGTTATTGAAGTGTAACCTGTTCGAAGAAGGGCGTATTCTGCAGATTGCGCATTACGTCGAATGCACGAAGAAGGGGTTAGAATTGTGGCTATTATTGACCCCTTTCTTGATTCTAAAATAAAATACTGTAACCAATCACAACGAAATAAGACAGCAATTTTTTAAGTGACCTATTTGAACACTCGAAAAATGCTTTGTATTCAAGGAAAGCGCCCTATAACATACAGTGAAAGTTGCCATAGCATCACATGTTCCTGACAAAGACGGAAAGGTAGAACCTTCAATAGGGCTATATCGGGACGGGAAGGAAAAAATTTTGGGGACGGCATACCTGTGACCAGGGGGTCACCCCCTCCCTTGGTCTGGACCCCCTTTACCTACTCCCCCTCCCCAGTTGTACGACCGTCTTTAATAGTACTACACTTGCTAATCTCAAACGCATCACTTGAATAACGAAATTTGACGTTATCGCTCTGCGCTCGCGACCCGCACTGACATGCATGCGTAAATGGTGCTGTGATGTGATGCTGAAAGCCAAGATAATGGCGCTTTAGGGCTGACAGTAGAGTCAGAGAAAATACGGTATACCGTGCCGAAACGGACGTATTAACGACAGAGGCTACGGCCCATCTCGGAAAGAACGGCTACCAATTTTCGAATGCAAAGCGCAAGGTGTGATAACACGCGCGGGTACCCGGCCAACAGACGTGGGCGCTGGGGGGATTGGGGGATGCCCCCCCTTAGAGGCTCCATCCCCGAGGGGGTCGAAGTTTAGGGGGATGAGAATTTTTTAACGTAGAAGGGGGGAGTACAGTGATTTTGGTCGGCTGGAATTTGACGACCTTTTTTTTTAGGTCGCTAACCGTACGTAGCGAAAAAAATTTTTAACCTTCATCCCCCCTTAGGGTCAAAATTTTTTAGGGGGATGATCCCCTCCCTAAATCTGGTCCATCACCCCCTTTGGCCGACCCACCGTGCCCATCTCTGCCGGCCAAGGCGAAAGAATGCGAAGCAAAGACGATAATTACCGTAATTATTGACTCTCCCGGGCTGGTTAATCCCCATCCAAAGGCCCACCAGACCGGGGAAGCGAGTATTACACGCACATCGACCCTTCCCAGACAGAGGATACGACCCCACAGGGAACCCCCTCCCCCAACGTGGCCGTCTCACTTACGCGAAAACATACATTTTACAATGCCAAAATTTCATTTATTCGTACATACCGTATTTATTATAATATAAGCACAATCTCTAACATACCTGCAACCAGTGGGATCCAGGGGGTCACCCCTCCCCCAGCCGGGGGTCCGAACCCCCCCCCCCCCCCGAGAAGGTCCAGACCACCCCTGGCCTCGGACACCCATTACAGGTATGATCTCTAATAGAAGCGCAATCTCCAGTATAGTAAAGGCGCATGGTAGCAAGCGATCATAAAAGAGGCCATGCGCCTTTATTGGAATATTGAATTGTCGCTATCGAAGGCATTGGTTGCGGTAGTCAAGCGCGTTCAACGAGCGGTGCGAACGCACAGCGATACTTACTAAAGTCATTTTTTTACTTCAGCAATGACGAGTGATATTTACTCTATTAGCGCTGAAGATCGTCTTATGGCTGAATGCGTTTACGATTGTACGCTAAATTCTTTCCCTTATGTCCTGAAAAAATTGTGGAAGATAGTTGAAAGTGCAGATTTCAAAGAAATATGGCTCGATGTAAAAAACAGTACTATATTGAAAGAGCTACTTGATCAACTGATAGACGATATCGATGAAACATTTATAAACAAGTTGAAGCGCATGGATTTCAATGAAGCTTTGACAGCGATATTATTCAGAATGATGGAATTTACCGACGCTGATGATTTCTTCGTCAGCTTGAAGAGCATGGATTTCAATGAAGCTCTGAAAGAGGTATTATTCAGAATGTGGGAAATTACCGACGCTGACGAAGAAATCGTCATATTGAGGAGCATGGATTTAAAAAGTATTTTACTCCTTTTGCTGGAACTCGGTGACTTCAACGAAATGATTACTGAAATGCTGAATAGCGAGGGTTACAGTGAACGTGTGGTTAACTATTTGAAGGGTGTGGACTTCAACGCAGTTGCTATCGAAGCGATAAAACATTTTGATTTCGATTTTAATGAAGATTTATCGAGTATTTTGCTGCACCACGAGCCGAACAGTAACTTAAACACATTGGGAGAACTGTGCCTTGCATTCATTTGCGCGTGAGTTTAACATCGCCCAATTGTGTTATATAAGTAATGTATAGCTCTACGTGCGTAAAATAACGCATGCGTAACACGCCCTCTTAGAATCCCCTCTCTGTCCATTACGTAATATACTATATGCATGACCATACCTAAAACGAGGGGGACTAGGGAGTTTGGTCTCTGGCCACGGTCAGACCAGACATATGCCACGGTTCGGTGGCTGGGGGAGTACGGAGGAAATATTTGCCATCTGGGGGTATATCCCCAGACCGCCACCAGAAAAAAACATTTTCGTCACGTAGGAGCAAAAAAAATTTGGCGTTCAGAACCCCCGGGCCCCGCCCCCTTGCCTGGACATCCCTTACAGGTGTGTGTACATGGGTGAACAGTACAGTTATAGTGATGGTGATCATTTACTGTGTTTAGTGCATTAGATTGGGTCAACTCGTGTGCTGCAGAATGCCAAGTTGATTTGAACCCCATCGGTCGCGCTGCTTTCCGGATAATGGAACCAATAGATGCAATTTGCAAACACCATTATCAAGGTTTGGTTTAGAAAGTTTTTCTTTGAAAGTTTGGATAGTCGCGCCTTCACTCGCCTTTGAATCAAATGCGTTGGCGATTGGTCGCAAGTTTTCAACGTTTGAAAATATGAAGATCTAAATCTATAGTTTCGCAAAAAGTAAGTAAAAATGATCAACGAAAGCTTACTTTTATTTCATACCTACATCGATGGTAGGGTGGCCTGATAAATTTTCTCAAAATTTGACTGATCATAAGACAGCTACGATAATTACTATAGAATTCGGACGTATTGCTACAATTCTACTTCGGATCAATTTTGCTGTTTTATTTCAAATTTTTATCCTCCACCAGGCTGCCAGCTATAGATATGATTGTGTAACGTAATTCAAAATTTTTTTCACTCATTTTCACTTGATCTAAGAAAAACTAATATTCTTCGGTGCGGACTGGAGCAAGCCTTAAAGGCGTGCTCGGTCAAAAACGAAAATTGGATAGGATGTGAAGATCATTTCAACAATGTTCTCGCAACGAAAAAAATTACGGTACTTGCCTGCAGCCATACTTTGTTCTTCGGCGACTTTTTGAAGGGCCATCAGTAATAAAAGTGGACGAAACTAAAGGAACGGAGTGTGCAGCGATGATCTGCTTACTTTGCTTGACATCCCATCAAATTTTTGTTTTTTGAACGCAGTTCCCGTAAAAGTAACCAACATTTGAGTGACTTTCTAGAGTTCGCCAGCTACTTATCTTGCTATTTCGACTGCTCAGACGCATGTGGTGACAAAGACGCGTTCCTAGCAGAACTTCGTGCAACATACACCGCTGATTTATATCAGCACGGAACCGCCAAAGCAAGCAAAACATTGGCGAAAAAAGCCTGCGAGTGAGTAATCGCGCTAAAAAAAATCTTTAAAATTTATAACATTGCTGGATCTTGATCCGGAAGGAAGATAAGTGTTACGGTCAGACTAGACCGAAATGGGCAAACGTTTGCGGATTCATGAACAAGTGGGAATCTTAAAAAAATGGGCAGGAAAGAATTCAAGTTATGGCATTATTCAAAATTACCGAAAAAATATTCAAAGGGTTATGCAGACGCTGAACTCACGCCAAGAAATTTTCTAAGTCCAACACGCAACTTGTGTGACACGATAATTGCGATGACCTAGGCATGACCTCGGCGGAATGACCGATGTCCATTGCTCAATGTCATTTTATCGTTTATTTGTAGGCTGAGGCTTAGGTACTCGCGAGCGTAGCGAGCCGTTTCAGTGAAAATAGCAAGAACCGCAAGCTCAAGCAATAGATTGACGAGTTTTTTGAAAAACTTTTGGATTTTATGAACTTCTTGTTATTCAAAAAATTAGAGCAAAAAGGTCGCCAGCGACGCGAAAAAAATTTTGGTGTCAAATTGTGCTCCCCTGGCTGAAAGGTTACTAGGACAATGTATAACCCCAGCCGACAAAAGTGGCCTAAATTACCCCAGCCGCTGACCCGTGGCTATGTCTGTTGGGGACCCACCAGAAAATTTTTGGCCTCAGACCCCACAGTCACGATGCTGCCCTGCCTATGGTTTTAGAATGTAACAATTTCCAGCTTCTTGACGTGCACAGTAAAGTGTCAGTTGGCAAACGCTATGGAGCGCTGTCCGGGTGAGAAGGGCCGACACGCTGCTGAATTCTACGAAACAATGGTAGTCGATAAAATATTGATGGAATTATTTAATTTCCTGAAGTTCATCATGCGCGACATGGTAATTCCCAAAAATTGCCTGAGTCACAAGGAGCAACCATTTCATCGTCCTTCTTCAGTCAATGATCGCGAACTGTAGTGCTGTAATGCTCTACCAATTGTCGCACAAATCATTTTTGTGCAGTATTCAGTGTTGCGTTGGACATGTTCTATTTTATCACAGTGCATAAGTGTGCCTAGAGGGAAGCCAATGGGAAACTAAGCCAAACCCGAGAAAGCAAATCTGAACACCTTTGAAATCAGCCAAAAATATAAATATTCCGTTAAAAATTATTTTAGCATAAATATTTGAAATTTGAGGAAATAAACCTGAACCCCCCCCCAACTTCTGACACCTAGTACCAGTGTTCCTCTATATAAGCCTAACCGTACATAATCCCAGTATATCTATACGGAGTATCTTTCCTAATATAAGCCCATGGGCTTAGATACCGAAAAAATTATTATTGCAATGCAAATTTTAGGCTAAAATATTGTAATAACTGCTTGAATTGACAATAAATGTGAGATAATGAAGAAGACATGGCTTCATATGCTCCTACACGAACTGAACGGACTCGAGGCTACGTCCTTTTAGAGTAATATTTTCAATATGCGCGTCAAAAAGCAATCTTTCCTAGTATAAGCTCATGAGCTAAAATGAAAGTAAATATTTTTCTCCAAATGATAATTTATGCTCATGGCTTACAAACGGGGAACCCCATTGCGTATAATTATGCGTCATTCAATCGAATGAGAATAATCAAACTGACAGCAGAGTGAGCGAGTCAACCATTGAGACCACATTAATAATCATCTATTTTTATCACTACAGTAGCAGCAATTGCAACACGCGATATTTTCTTCTTCTTTCGCTTCTTTATTGTTGGCCTTCCCTTTTTCTTGGTTGTCATGTATTTTGGTCAAGAGGTTTAATCCAGTTTTAGTGATAAATTCTAATCCAGTTATAGCC
>JAQGAX010001652.1:0-10550 GCA_034698105.1 Plectus exinocaudatus | reverse complement strand
AAGTTACGGTAGCCCGCCTTCCGTATGAAGGGGGTGTCCACCGCTGCTGATCACGATTTTGCTGCTTTATGAACTGTAGAAAGAAAAGGTTGTATTGTTGATAAATATATTCTAACAGCAATTTTCAGATAGCCAGGCCCGAGAGTGTAAGTTAATGTTTCTTTCGAGGCAATTCTACAAGTAAACGCTGCCGAGTAATGGGGTATGATAAAACTGACTCCTCAGATGAATCATCATCATCCTGCTCGAGTTTGTCCAGATGCTCCATCAAGACTTGGAATTCTCTCTGGCTAACACCCTTTGGAGCTTTTGCCGCGTTCTCTTCGCCTGCGGCAGCTACAACAGGCAGCACTCGGGACACTCGTTTTTCTAAAATGTTGAGCAATCGACAATGTCGTTTGACCAATTCAAGCGTACTCTTCGCTTCATATTCCTGCTTTTCATCGTACGGCTCCATGATTTCAACTGTTTCGCCACCGTCGTGTGAAGTGGTCTGAAATCAGCGATTAACCTTCGGTCAGATCGATGCTTTGATCAGCGTCACTTTGACTAACCGGAAGATCAGTTTGGCTCGAGAAGCCCAATCGAGAAAGACTGAGTTTCTTTTGCGATTCGACTTCAGCCAGCGCCTGCTTCGCATCTGAAACGGTTAAAATTGAGATAGACGAAAATAGTGCGATTTTTGAAGATGAAGGAAATAATAATCGTAAAAAAGTCGTGAATTGACAATATCATACGAACGAACATTCAATTCGTCGATCGATAATCTCTATTGCTTGATGGCAGGACCGTTCGACGAACCAATTATCTCCGAGCAGCACCATCACCTGATTCGTCTTCACCAACTTTCCCGGAATGAACGCCACACTACCGAATGGCACCTACAATGGCATCCTATTATTAGCGTCAACATAAACAAGCGATGATTAATTCGAAAACTTTAAATGAAAAAGAACAACGAACCATAATATCGTGTGATAGCTTGTGGTCCAAAGTAGATAACCGCTTTTTCAGCGCTGTATATTCATCGATTTGTGTTTGCCTGAACAATCGCTTATTAAAAGTCAATCAACAGTGCAAAGTGATGATACCATGTATTCGCAGCAGCATCGCAATTTTGAGCAATCTGCAAAAGTAGCCTAATCAACGGTTCCTAAACGGGCTAAGACGCCAACCTCTGAAATGACTTTCCGAAGTCGCTCCATTTTTGCATAATCATCACTCCTCGAACTGCTTGCTTGCTGATCAGCCATATCGCTTGCTACGAGGAGCGAGAGTTATTGCAATGCACAGGCTTGCACAAGCAAAAAAGTATTGCCAACGTAAGTCGACGTTTCGATTGGCAATAAATTACCACGCATCTGACAGGAACACAATTATTTATCATTAATTTGCAATTTGCACAATATCATCACATCTTACATTGAAAACTGAGCAAAAAATAGAGTACCAAATCAGGTAAAAATTGAGCAGTAATCACGATTCGAAACAATATCATTGACTCTAAATAAGTCAGAGCTATCACAATCGACTACTGGTCTTCAGTTGATTGCCGACCAATTCAACAACGTCAAGCGCACAACCCCAACTCAGCGTGAAACCGTTTGCACCATGGCCATAATTGTTCACAACCTGAAATCATCATAATGACATTGTCGCAAATCGCTAAAGTTTGGAATGAGCAATCCCATCAAACAAGTCCTTCAACGATGCAATGCCAACAGATATTGAATAAATATAAAGGACAATGATGAACAGAAACGCTTACAGTGAACGCCTTTCCGTCGGAGGTATGGCGCGCCTCGAGGTCCAGTCGAATTTTTTCACGATGCGGTCTGAGACCAATCCATTCACTGAGCACTTTCGCATTCTGCAAAGGCGAAGAAAGACGACTTAATCGTGCCGAACTCGAGTTACCTTGAGCGTAGGCATCAGGTTGAGCATACGATTCCAGATATCGTCGCGATCCTCTTGGGTGATGGTCAGGTCACTGCTACCGACTTGTTTCACGGTTCCAATAAACAGCGACGTGGTGCTATAAGTCAGACAGCTATCATCAAAAGTATAATTCGTGTAACGAGCATCAAGTTAATGAAAAGCACAGAAAATGAGTCGTTCAATGGCTACCGTACTGCCATCATCTATCCAGGCCAAATCATGACAAACACAGAAAAGTACCTTGGTATAGAAATTGTGACCAGATCGCGATAGAGAAAGTGCTTGTGCCAGGTCGCGTCAACCTGAACATCAATCAGCCAGGTAATTCAAAATACCGCAAAGACGATACCTCGAAGAGAACTCCGCGGATTGGAACGACTTGGTCATCACCGACCAACTTGCCGGCGTTCAAACCAGCGCAGTTGATCACGAAATCAAAATTGCGTCCGAGCTGAAAAGTAATGGCAATGTTGGCACGTGCCGCCGAAAAGTATCTTCCGCCGAACCTCTTCGAGAGACGTAATTTTGCGCGATTCGAACTTCGCTCCTCTTTCTCGCAAATTCCGCACCAACCACGGCACGTACGTTCGACCTTCTGTCGTGAACGACGTAAAATGAATTGCATATCTTAATTGATGATAAAATTTTCAAATTAGTTCTTGGAGCTTCACCACCAGAAGCAAACAATAAACTTACTTTGACGGATTGGCAAACTGTTTCAATTCGTGCTCTTTCAACCAGCCGAAGTTGAACACAATATCGCCCATGCACGATTCCTGAAAGTGGACAATTGCTTAATCAAGACCGTGAATCAAAAACAAGTCGTCACTGTTCACCTGCTGCTTCAAGAGTTGCAAGTCATCGCTCAAAATATGACCAGATACCAGCTGAACACCGGCACTGCCGCCAACCTGTCGATGAATCTCTGTGAACCGTTTGAACGATGCCAAGGCCCATTTCCTTAAATGGTAAACTGACGTCACGATAACGAACAGATACGGTTAGAAGTCTCATATTTAGAGAACAGAATGCAGAGTGTCGTTTCGCTAAAAGAATCTGATATATCGCTTGAGGATCGAATCAATTATACATCAAGCATGAGAAAACAAGAAAAAGTCTTGCCTGTTTTCCACTTTGTCCAGTCGGAACAAGCCAGCCGGACCGAAGCTGGTTATCTGCTCGAACGGTCGATCGGAGATGATCGTCAAGTCAAGGTTGGGATAATGTTCCAGCAGCGCCAGAGCACTCGAACAGCCGCTCACGCCAGCTCCAATTACGGCCACTTTTGTTTTCATTCTCTTTTTAGAGATTTGGTTCTTTTACGCCGAAACTGACAACTGCTAGCGGCCGGCCGCCTACTGCAGCATATATTGAATGCAGAGCAGAAAGATAGCGAAGACACAATCAAAAAATAGTAACAGGTAAACAGATCGGACGAGTTCAATAGAAATATACGGTACTCGATTTGCGAACAATACAGACAAATGTATACAGTATCATACTTTCGTGCAAAGACTCAATCACGGTTAAGCTCGTTTAGTTGAAAAGTTGTGCCACAGCTTCCGGAGCTGGTTTAGTTAGCTCCCGGCTGGTGTTCGTTCGGCCTTCCATACGACCCATCATCGATCCTGTTTTAAAACACATTTTGAAGGGAACGAACCTAGAAAGGTCCAGAAATGTCCGTCAGGGGAATTAGAGAAATGCAGGGGCGATCAGTCAGATTCTAACAAATTGTTGTAACGACAGTATCGAAAGCAATTTTTCGCAGTGATGAACAGAAATAGCTTTTGTTCGTCGAACGCATGAACAGTTGTTTATAACGTTCGAAAATGCCGTAAAATTAGCGCTAAACGTAAAACCTAGTGATAGCAAGCACACTGAACATGTTGAGTAATACGTGGACACACAATATATTGACAGAAAAAGCAAACAATCAAGAAAAAACTCCATAGGAGGCAAATGAAATACAGTCAACCTCTTATATAGCAGTCCTATTTATTGTGACCCCTTTTATAATGACCCTTTTATCCGCCCCTGAGCAGTTCTACCCTCTTATAGCGGCCTTTATAGGCCGCCATTTTTTTGACCGCTATAAAAACTGTTGACTGATCTATTGGACGTGTCAACGACCGTGGCAGCTGAGTTCATTCCAATTGCTGCGCATCGTACAGATATTGCATACACATCTGTTTGTTATACTCTGAATAGCTGTATATGATACTCTGCATTCTCTGCATTACGCTGTGTGTGCAATATCCGTACGATGCGCATTATTTGAAATGAACTCAATAACCACAGTCGTCGACGCGGTCAATAATACTACACCCTTTCAAAAAAAGCATTAAAAACGGGTAGTTCGTTGCACCTGTACAAGAAAAAACATTCCAGTAACTGCTAACTGAAAGAAGAACTACTTGATCAGCTTCTTGAGCTCGTTGTCCACCGATTCCTGAACACGGTTGAAGTCGTTGACCAAGAGACGGACGTACTTGCCCTTGCCCGCGACCGATAGCACCTTCACCATGTCGGGCGCAATTTCGGCAAGCAACAGCAAATGATTCTCCACTTCTTCTGTAAAGCAATAATTGCTCAGTCGCTTTATTCAAGAAAAAAGGAACCACGTACTCTTTGGAATGGATCCATAACTATACGCCAGCTTATCCACAAGATCGTCCGTTGGCAGCGATGTGCACTTCTTCACCGCGTAATAGCTAGAAAGTAAAAAAAAGTTACGATGGCGTACTGTTAGAATAGAAACTAAAAGTTAATCTCCAAGAATATTTATTCCATGACAGCTAATTAACACGGGATCGATTATTCTGAATGTCAGAAATGCGCGAAGCGACTAGACTAGACCAAAAGCGAAAGTACAAGAAGTGGAAGTCGATTCATTCCAACCTGCACATGCTCCTGATCATGGAGCTCTTCAGTCGCTCCAGGCGACCCCTTCTCTGCTCCTCGACCGGATCGCGCGTCATCTCCGCCATCTTTCTCTCGCGCTCCTTTTGTCTCACCTTCAAGCAAAAATACAAATGATGGCAGTTTTGGATAGGAGAAAATCTAATTGATCCCACTCGTTCTAGTCGAGCCAAGAATGGATCTTTTGGTTTGGCGCTGGCAGACGTAGTTGCTCCAGTGCCGAGCACCTTGTACTTGTCGGGGCTCTTGAGCAACTCGAGCACTTCGTCGACCTTGGCAGGCAGTTGCACAGTCGGCAGATCCATTTCCAAGTAGTCCTTCATGTGCAGTTTGCGAATGGCGGCGCCGTTCGTCGGCGGTTCGGGCAGGGCGGCGACGGGCACCTCGGGCACGGCGTCCAACTTGAAGTCCGGATGCCACCGCCGCAGCAGCGCCTCGTCGCCGACGCTCAACTGCTGCGTCGGGTGCAGCTGTCTGAGAAACTCCCGATGGCGCTGTTTGACGAGGTTGACGAGTCGGTAGACGAATATTTGACTGCGACAGTTGATGCGCCAGCCCTGCAGCTGCTCATCGAGTAGTGGGGGTCGTGGAACAGAGTCGTCGGTGAGCGCCGACATCGCCTTCATGGGCGTCTTCCTCGGCGATTTGAGCGGCGACGGACGAAAAAGAATACTCGGAGAGAGGAACGGTCGACCCTTGAGCGGTGAAATTAGTTTCGTCGGTGTCAACGGCGTCGGAATGGTCATCAACGGAGTGTCCATTTTCTTAGGACTTTCTGGTTTCAAGTAGCCCAACAAGTCTAAAATCGTTGAAAGAAATCATTTTTATGGCGCTAGTATGATGATTCGGTCTACACGATCGCGAACATTTTTCTACTGACGTTTCAATAACGAAGAACTTACCGTTTGAGAGATTGGGAGCGAGAACCAAGTTGTATTTGTCCTGACGAGCGCGTTGCCCGAATTTGTCCCTCTCCTTTACCAGCGACAGATCGTACGCCTCCGAATAGACGGTCTTCATTTGTCCCAAGTGCTTCATTTCGAAGTCGCTGAAATTCATAGCAAACTTCAGAATCGAACGATTAGCGTCTGATAGTATAGTTGTGTTCGTATGCGATAAACTTCTTGCGGGCTCTTTGAGCAACAGGTGAGAAGGTTCGACTAAAGGGACAGGTAGAATATGATTTCAAAAATGAACCGGGCTTTACTTCGGCCCTTTGCTTTATTGACAAAAAAGTTACCGTTTTAGTTTGCATTTGACGTTCCTCTGAACCTCGTCGAAGGTGACCAGCTTGTTGTAGGTACGCATGACGGAGACGACTTGATCGACGTCGTGGAACATAGTCGCCAGCAGACTGTAATGCGAGGGCAGCTTCAGATGAGCGGCGTCTCTCACTTCGGGAATCAGGCGCGAAATCGAGCTGTAGTCCTTGGGTGGTCTAAAAATAATATATATGTGGCGAACAAACATAAAAATTTTAGAAAGTCGCTAATTTATCTACCAAAAGAGTATTAAGAAAGCACAAATGGGTGTAAAATGCAAACAAGATGAGTGAAGTAAAATTACAATAGCGGTTCGACGAAGACGACAGAACCACTGTTGCCAGTGCTGGGCGGCGCTTTGACGGGCGACAGACGCGCCTTCAGCTGCTCCACTTCGCCGCTCTTCTGCTGCGTCTGCTGCTCACGCAATCGTCGCGCAGCCTCGCTCGTCTTGGCCAATCGTTCCTGCAGACCGGCCACACTGCGCACTTTGGTCTTCAGCCGCTCCTTCTGCGCGCTGCTCAGAATCAGCAGGGGATCTTCCTTCTCCTGCGGAAACACCAAGCTCTGCGGGAGCGATGGGGTGGTTGCCGGTGGCTCCTGCAACGAAACAGAAGCAGTATTAAACTATCGTCATCTCCTATTCGCCGCGAGGAGCCCGTCATTGCGGCGTACTTCATGATAAAAAGAACGTCAATAAATAATGTTACACAGGCGCTAGTCTTAAATTTTGGCAGTAAAATTTATCTCATTTCAATGATGTGAAACTTGAATTTTTGTCCAGGATCTATCGTTTCCACCCCAATCGAGAATTATAACTCTACCGTGGAAAGCGCACATTAATAGCTTTCATCATGAAGTCAAGTGATCATAGAATGTAGCGCTTCAAACAGACGGACCATTTAAAACATAATAAACATGAGGAAAAATTGTCCACAAGCTGATAAAGACAGCTCAATGAACAACTGAACGACAGGGAGACAATTACCGTGCTCTGGATCGGCTCCGATACAGTCGGAAATCGTAGCTGTCGCTTTGCCGAGCCAGATCGCTTGTGCTCATCATCAAAGACTAACGCGCGAGAAATCTTCCGTTTACGAGGGGAAATGTCAACCGATGGCGTTGCAACATGAACGTCTGGCGTCGCCAGCAATTGAATCTGAAGGATGTAAACGTCACACAGTATTACTATTGAACCCTACAAACCAATGCATTATGATAAACGCTACAAATCAAAGAGCATATCAATTAAATATGAAAAAAGCAAATGTAAGAGTAAATATGAAGCTGAATTCATTCACAACGAGAGAATGTCTTACCGAGTTGACAGTCTCCGCTGCCGATTTTTGAGTCTCCGTGTCTGAAGCCAACATCGTCTGACTGCACGGCGGCGGCTCCTGCTTGACTTCATGTTTGACCTCTTCGGCAGCTGCTGGCTCGAGTTTGCATCGTTTAGCTGTCTCGGCCGATGGCAGTTTCCGCACAGTTTTGAAAAATTCGGAAACGCGCGGTTGACTGTCAGTACTAATTTTGGCGCCGCTATCTTTTTTCTGCGTCCTCAAGGGCCGGCGTCGTACTGCAGACATCGTAAACGTTCGTTGGACTGCCGATTTCTTTAATCACATCAAATCGAATCAACAAAAATCACACAAAAAACCCAGAAATACGATTGACCATACAAATTTAGCCCAACGTTTTTAAAACCTGTTGTGGAGCGCAGTTTCGAGCGTTGGTTTCCTTGATAATCAGGCTACTTTGTCCGCGTGCGATGACGTCACCGGCCGGTCTCCCTCGCTGTCTTTATCCGATAGTCGATACTATCGCATTCGTTGTTCGCGATCGGCTCTTTGTGATAGTCGACAGTGGAACTTAGCGCCAACAAACGGAAGCAGCGAATTCCACCTCTTTCTTCTTGAATTGCCGCGTCGCAAACAGAAACAGAATGAAACCGAGGAGAACGACTTGAACCCAATGTAAGCACCAAGCAATTTTCGTAACTTATATTTTTCGGATTTCTGTTCGACTTGTAAATACTGTGTCTAAATAAGAACCAGATGACGAATAATACAGGCGCGAGTCGCAATAATGGGCTGGGAAGACGACTTCATGGACGGCGACGATTGTTGCTGCTGCGACGCGGAGATGACGGCGTGTCGCCGGCTGCTCTGTTCGCGAATCGGCAAGGTGACGCTGCTCGTGCTGACGGTGTTGTGCGTCTTCTGGCTGTTCTCGTCGCCGACGACCGACGACGGCGCGGCGGTCGGCGGCCCGATGAAGCCGTACTCTTTCAACCACTCGTACGGCGTGAACATTCTCAACCGCCTGTGCGACGACTACCGCGACGAGCGCGCCAGCGGCGACCTCTGCAACCGCCTCTGCTACGATCGCACCTGGGACATTCAGGACTTGTACGTCGGCAATAAGATCGTCTTCACGCTGATGCTCGGCGGGCAGAAAGTCGTACTCAAGTCGCAGCACGCGTACATCGAGGCCTTCGATATCCTCGACGATCGAGTGCCCATCGAGATGTTCACTGAGAAGGTATTTAGCACTTCGCAATGACTAATTGATCGATGACGCTTCGCTAATCAATCGAAATTTTATTGGACGGGTAACATAATCGTTGCGTAACGCTAAGTAATACTTAGCGATGCTCAGCGCTATGCTTCATCATGGCCTTACGCATTACTTAACTGAGTAACGCCTAAGTAACGATTATGTTACCCGCCCATTGAATTGTTGTTTAGATTTATACTTTCGTATGCAAGTTCACTGATTGATTGATTATAATTTATATATACTATCTGGTGTGGGGTGTCCTGTTCTACCCTAACTGTTATTGGTGGTGTTACGAATCGTCTGTTTATAGATTTTGGAATTGACCAATTATCAGCTGAAACTCGGTTGGCCCGACGACTACAAAAGGCACTTGATCGAAACTCTGTGGCCGTCTTTGTTCCGGACGGGCAATTTGAGCGTGGCCGACCGCCACAGTCTATGGGCGCTAGTCAATCAGGACGAGTACCTCACCTTCAAGGTGTTACCTCTCAGCCGCGTTTTTCCCAAGGTGCGCTCTTCGATTGCTTCGAAAGTTTTGCCTTTTTAATCTAACTTTGCAGTTCATCAATTTATATCGAAATCTATAATGCAAAAATATTATTCTATTCTGATATACACCACTTTGATATTTACTGTTTTTGTCGTTGACAGGTGATGGGCACTTGCGGCCATTTTTACGCTGTCGAATACCTGGTGCCGTTCCGTATGAAGAGTTACTATACGAATCTCAAAGCTAAGATATTGGTGCACTTGATGGGCACGCTCAAGCTATTCTACGAGTTCCTCAACGAGCCGTTGCATTGGTGCGACGTCAAGTTCGACAACTTCGGTCTGTCGGCCGAGTACCCGAAGCGGTTCCTGATCATGGACGGCGACATGGTGTTCACCGAGTCGCGCATGCGCCACTTCCTCCAGTCGACGAAGTGCGCGCAGGACACCGACTGCCACTTCTTCGACTGCGAGGCCAAGTGCAACCACGCGACCGGACACTGCACCGATCGCGTCAACGACAACATCGATGTGAGTCGTCGATTTATAATGGACTGGTTTCGCATCGCGAACTTATGTCTAAGCCGCACTTACGGGATATGCTTTAGCGACTTTAACTAAGTACGCGATGTGGAACCGGTCCAATGTCTCGGCTGTTGGATGATTGATACGGTCGGACTGAATTGAATTGCGCCTCCTTTCTTACGGGCGGGCCCAGTTCTGGCCATTCGCGACCGCAGGGTTGATTTCATACTGCGACCACATTTTCATTTTTGCGCGTAACTGCTAAAAGAACCTGAATATCAAATATCTGCTATCGAATTTGACACTCTTTGTCCACTAATGATTTGTGACGGTACGATTGACTGATAAACGCGTATTAGATTTGCAACTTACGCGTTAATGAATGATTATCTCTTTAGGTGTTCTGCAAAAAGTTGGTGACGCAGTTGTTCGGCAATTTTTGGACCAAATCGAATCGATACTTGGCGGCGTGTCACGATGAATCGATGAACGCTACTGAGCGCCTGGCCGACCTGCGCCTCGTCTGGTCCTGGAGTCTGTCCGATGTATGACATTGGCATTGGCGACCGACTATCAAACTACGGTGTTAATTGCTGCTTTCTGTATTCGCGGTTTTACTGCTGTCTAGCGATGCGACTTCTTGACTTCTTTTGTCTTGCCGATTGTGTGATTTCAGTCGGTGTTCGCCTCAGTGTCGTCTAATAATCTCTCTCAAAGATGCAGTTGTTGCTAGATTATGATCTATCATTTGTTGTACTGTACCTTTCTTATGGTCGTGTATTTTCGCTATTGTTGTACGCGTTTGTTGTTGAAAGTTCAGATGACCAGATGTTTTCGAAGCAAATTTCATGTAAAACC
>JAQGAX010001651.1:0-10550 GCA_034698105.1 Plectus exinocaudatus | reverse complement strand
TAAGGGACCGAAAAACTGTGCTCACTTTGATCCAGGCGATCATTTGCCAAACACTAATCGATGTTATATCCTGCAAGAATATTTATTCGAACAAAACCATACACCCTCCCTATGAAAGCCGCAATCGATATCGAATTCATATTTAGGTTACGCTGCTCAAGATTCTTTATTTGCATAGAAATGTGCTTTGGCAGATGTGTTTTTTTGTAATTTCTCATAAAACTTAATGTTTTTAGCAACTGAAAAGCGTCACACCATGTCGTCAGAACGAGAAGGAGTTGATGCTTACTCCTCAACAAATTTAGAAAACCCAAAATTTCAAATTTAAAGTCCACCTTTTTCCACGATTATGCAAATTTTTCTTTGATTCACCCTTGACTTTCTACATCTGTTACATGAATACCCTCACCCCCACGGCGCTGACCACTACTGAATTAATGTATTATCGTAACTACAATAAAACCCGGATATAAGAGAGCACAGGGGAAGGGACATCGAAATTATTTTCAGAGAGTGTGCTCCGTCAGATGCCAAAGAAGTCTCTTATATCCGGGTTTTGATTATCTTATATCAGGGTTCTCTTGTATGTTGAACATAGTACAGAGCACGGGAAATCACAAACAGTCTCTTATATCTGGGTTCTACTGTACTATCTTTTTATTGTGATTTTTAAGATTGTCTTACTCTCACTAATTAATGCCGTAATTGTCTACTTACTTTTTCTCTTTCCGGATTGGCTTCAATACCAGTCATGTTTTCGCCAGTGAAATCAACGGTAAGTTTGCGGGTAAAGAGGAGCGAAGCTGCCGCATTTGTCACATTGGAGGTCAAATTGGCGATGTTAACGACGAATGATTGCAACATTTTGTATTGAAATGGGTATAGGTTGAAAGCTGCTTGGTAGCAAATACCAAAACGACTCACACTCGTGGTCTTATTAATTTCAATCTGACTTGAAACTTCTACATCTTGTATGTATCGCACGTAATAAAGGGAAAAGAAGGTATTATTTAGTTGCCGTCCGAAGCTTTGCCGTAATTCATCCGTTGAGATATTCAAGCGTCTCATGTTGTCCTCTAGTTCAATGAAACCTGAATAATAAAGTTCTCTAAACTCTAAAGACTCAAAATCCGATGTTTTTGCGACGATTTCATTAACTTCCATACCCGTCATAAATATTAAATACTGGTGTACCATATGAATCATGGTAGTTGGCCACCAGTTCCTACTGTAAGTGAACTCCTGTTTCGTTAGGTTGGTGTTGCGGAAGTAAGATTTGATTTCTTTTTGATACAACATGCTCCGTGTGCTCGAATTGTCAGCTGTATTTTGCAGAAAATCAAGGTCCCCACTTAACAGCGTTATGCAAATTGTTGACCTCGGTAGCGAAATACTTTGTCGAAATAAGGTTATCATTGAAGGTACACTTTTGCTGGTTCGATAATCATGAATAAGTTCAAAACCCATGTTAAAAGTCAGGCAGCTAAATATGATGCCTGTCAATATCTTAAAAAAATTTGGTCTAATCCATTGATAAATTTTCCTGCATAATTTCACAAGTTTCTCTTTGACCAAGACTTCATTTTCACCATATTTGGAAACAGAAAGAGAAGATGGTTCGTGAATTTCAATCATTAAATTTTCGGTTTGTATCTTTTTAGCCTTAAGCTGGCGATATTTTCTAAATATTATGAGAACGCAATTGTAAAGTGTACATAAAACACCGAAAAAATCAAGACCGAGGAACAGTCCAATAATTCCTCCAAAACCACTGAGAAATGAATAGAAAGTCCAATCAAAGGTTTCTTCAAACACTGGATAATAATATCGCTGAACGGATAGGAATATTGCTGTCCTCGGTGTGTCGTCAATACTAAGAGAACCAAGGAAGAAATTTGAGTGAAATTGATATATAATTCGTTTGCAAAGATCCGGACACCCAGTCGTACATTGAATATCATCTCGTCCGTTTAATTTCAGACAGGTTTCGTATCGCTCCAAAGAGCAAACATTACTATCTGACGATAAGAGCTTTGGCCAAGTGGTTGCAGAGCAATTACCTAAACCAATCACAGCTTATCATTTGAATTCGCGCGTTGCCTGAATCTGGTGCTTGGGTATGCAAGTCGTGTTTCAGCTGGCGGGCAATTGGTTTTTCAATTGATCATACAAGTCTTTCTCGGACATTATCCCCGTCAAGGCGCGAATTCAAATATAAAGCAGTGAAGCTGTTTATTACACAGGGTCTTGATCAAGTTGAAGCGACAAATTGCTGTGCACTCTTCGAATGACTCCATATTGCTGCATTGCACTTTGCCATGAACAGTGGGTAGTGTTTGAAAGATTGAATTGACTTTAACCTCCACACTGTTAGTTCCAAAGAATCGGTTTCTCAAGATTTCTCCATGATTATCGTAACCCGTATTCGTATATCTCTTTCGGAAATCAATAGTAATCCACTCGTTATCACGCCATATAAAACGCTTTGGGGACCGTTATAGATTCGAATAGAAAAAAACAAGTGCTATATTGTTAACATTCTCGATTTTCTTCTGGAGAGGTGCATAAGAATTTGTTTGGGGAAGGGGTGAGCATCGACCCAGTAACGGTTCCACTTCGGCTCCAGCTCAAGGCTGGTGCGAATGTTTGATTTCGGCACCGGCTCCAGCCATGTTAGCAACTCCGCTCCATCAGAATTTTTTGCTTTGGGACCACGTCCAACACGGGGGGTTAGACAACCTCCCCACAATCCACTACCGCTCTGCTGGTCTGTCCCCCAGCCGCCGGCCATGTGCAGGGTGGATAAGAAAAACTGTCACATTGCATTTTCATCAATTTTTAAGCTAGTGGTCTACGTAATTTTGTCAAAATTAATGAAAATGTCGTCCATTGTGTCGCTAATTGTGTATTTAAATTTGGGCTTGATTGGTTTACTACCCGCTCATATCGAGTTAATTTTCTAACTTCATCTCAAATTTGCACAAACCGTTCTTCCAATTTTCTTCGTTTTCGTGCAATAACTGTACCCATACACTTTGATCTGTTCTTTTAAAAGCGGGTACTTAAAGAAATTTTGTGAAAATTGGAGCAAATGTTGTATATGGTGTCTCTTAATATGTGCCAGAGATTCAGCACGATTGGTTTAGTATTACTCTGTATGGGATGTTATTTGTTCATTCAATCGGTTATTGCGCACTGTTTGTGCAAATTTAAGATGAAGTAAGAAAATTAACTGGATAAGAGCCGATAAAGAAACCAATCAAGCCCAAATTTAAACACATGCTTAGCGACACAATGGACTAAACTTTTATCAATATTTACAAAATTGCGTTCACTACTACCTTAAAAATTGATGAAAATGCAATGTGACAGTTTTTTCTTGTTCATCATGTATTTGAAAAGAAATTCGTTTTTCTAAAATTAGTGATAAATCTTCCTTCCATGAACATTTACTGAAAGCAGATACATTCTTTGATTCAATCGTCAAGTGCAGCTCCGATTCTAAGGAATCAGAAAAATTGCAACTGACTCTTAACGTTTCGACTCTATAACGGTCCGACCTGAGGAAGTGATAGGACTTCGGCGCCAATTAAGATATTACTCTCCAAAGTGAAAGGATGTTTTGATAAATCGAGTTCATAGCAGATCATATGAGAGCCAACGGCCAATGTATTTGCAATAGCAACCTTTGTGACATTTACTTTTCTACTTGGGCTGTAATGAACCGAAAATGAATAAAACCTTTGGACTTCTTCGCCAAACTTTTGCCTCAGCTCTTCCACAGAAACATTCAATTCCTGGAGCAGTGTTAATTACGAGTACAATCAAAAATAAGCCAAATTATGAGCTAAAATAATAAAATAAATATAGTCAGACTTTTCGATCCTCAAAAGTAAATTTTGAACCTTGTAAATTATTTCACAACACTTTTGGAATTACAGTTGTGACGTCATAGGAGCAGAAAGTGCAGTGATTGGTCATTTGTGACGTACGCTTGACGAAATTTCCCGGGAACATTCGTCAAAACTGGCCAATCAGCGCACTTGTCGCAATTATAATTACATCACTTGTTAAATAGACCCGTGATTCAGATTTTTAAAATCTTCAATTTGCGTCATAATTAACACCGTCCTGGAGCCTGGCTTCAAGTATTGCACGCGTCTTGTTTAAAAAGTCTGTACTCCTTTCATCATCCATATAACTATCACAATCTCTATAACCCCAGGGAGGAGTTTGATCTTGCTGAGAGCACGTGATGTTGTAGATATCATTGTACGCCTCGCAATACGTCAAAATTGCTAAGTAAGTGTGAACGACGTGCACTAGTGAGTTAGGCCAATCCTCTTCACCGGTCAGCAATTCTTTCGAAGTAGACTTGTTTCCAAAGTAGGCGATAACATTTTTGTGATGAAATTCACTGGTATTTTTGTCAACCATTATATCTGATTTAACTTTCGGTGTCGCGTCTAACTCTCCAGGCAAGAGTGGTAAGCATACTGTCGGGTTTGGTAAAATTATGCTCTTATTAAACACTAATTCAAAAGAAGACGATGTAGGTTGACTATTGTTGACAAAAGTTGATCGAAAAAATTGTTGCCATCAGTCCAAAAATAAAATATAGTATGAATGTAAGTATCATTTGACAAAGTTTTTTTCTGCTCCACCCGTGCACTTTTAATTTTCTTTCCACCTTTTCTATTGGCTTTATATCGAGGTAATGTTTTAGAATTTTATTTTTTAGATTATCACCATGAATAGACCATTTGTTTGTCCTGGAATTTTTATCCATAGATTTTTCTTTTGTCTGTTTTACTGCCAACTCTTTTGTTCTGAAATATAGCGGTACGATCAGAGCTGGGCGGTGTGTGGTTGCGCAATCCCCCCAGACGGTTCTACAACTTTGACCAAAAAATCTGGGGGGGATGCAAAATTTTTTATGAAAGTACGGGTTGAGTACATGGTTTTCTTGCGATTGATTTTTGACGACTTTTTTTCAAAAAAAGGTCACCGAAAATTGAATTTTCGAACAAATTTACACTAGATATTATAGGGGTCGGAATCTGGGGGGGGGTTGCGCAACCCGAGTTTGCGTTGAGCTGATAATATGAGATCGTGTCTCTTTTGTGACCGCTCGCACAGACACGTACCCCATGGCCGGCACACACGTTCGTGGCGCAGTAGACTTTAGGTGGGCATTTCACAAATTTCAAAAGAATTTCAAAAACGATTACAAAGGTATCTTTTTGAATGCATGATTGTGTTTTCTGTGTGGATATTTTCTCTTTTCTTCCATGCAAAAAGTATGCAGCTAGTGAAAAGAGTAATAATAAATTGTGTCATATTGATGAAATCTAGCCCCAGCCAAAGGCCAATAGCCCCTCCAAAGTCGCCCACGAATGAATCTAATGTCCAAGAGTATTTTTCTACAAAGCTTGGGTAATCAAATGCAACCACTTTCAGTTCAATGAGGGCCATTCCATTGATCGTATAATATCCATGATCCACGAAATCTAGAAGAAAATTGACACTCTCGCACAAGTCAGGGCAGTTTTCTTCACATGAACGATTGTATAGTCCACTGTCATTTAAACAAACCGAATATTGATCCAAGCTGCACTCGATTTCGCCCATATTAGAAAAAGTCTTTCTTAAGGGTAGGGATACAGTGTTGTAATTCGTGATTGTTGAAGAGCAATTGCACTGCTTGCGAATATATTCTTGTCTGCATGTAATTTCGCAAGGTTCCAATGATTGATCTGTGCTGCAGCGAACAGTTCCGTTAACTGTGGGTAGAGCTCGAGAGACTGCCGAAATGCTGACTGACAGAAATAAATGTCGATTATACTTGGCAGAAAACACGATGTTTTCATCGAGTTCTTCATTGCGAATGACAGTCCTTCCGCTGAAGTCAAAAAAAATACGACCATATGTGTCCCATACATTTAGTGGCGTGATTGCTATGTTTATGCTCTCGCTACTTTCTTTGTTAAACGGGTATTGATCCAAGGGTAGCATATAACATACTGTTTGCCAACTAACATAAGTAGTTCTACTCCATTTAATTGGGAGCTTCTCTTGTTCTGTTACATCCCATAAGGCATCAAGTCCATAATGTATCTTTTATGTAACAGCCATTTCGTATCCGAATCTCTGTCTTATTTCTTCCGTTGTGATATGAATTAATTCAAGTTTTTCAGTCAAAAGTGTTATTAACTCAAACTGATCGTGGATGTTATTATGGCACATATCTGTATCTTCTTGGAAATATTCAAAATGGGTGATATAAGCCAAATACTGATGAGTAATGAAAATAAATGGTATTGACCAACGGTACTCATTCTTGAGAAGACCCTCTTTTGAAATATTATTATCTTGTAGGCATATTATTATGTCGTCGGATAGAAAGATTTCTCTTTTTTCTGATAAAGAAAAATTGCAGAAATAGTACAAATCACTATGTATCATTGGCAGGCAAAGTGTGGTTGGCGGTAGAGTAATAGATTCGTTAAACATTATTTTGACTGTGGACGATGTTTTACCGTTTAAATATTCAAGAAGAAGGCCGCCGCCAGTTTTCACCGTTAGAAAACCGAGGATGGCAAAAAGTAACATGTAAAAACTTTTCGCGAACAACAATTTTAACTGAATACGAGTCCATTTTGACACGTCCATGGTAAATATTAGAGTAAGATCTTGTCCGAATGAAGACTACGAAGAAGTTTTCCAGTTTGTTCTGAATTGTGCCTGTAACGGACTAATGGATAACCGACCCCGTTAGAATTTGTTCGTGGGATCGCAATGTTGATCGAACCGACCATAACCCTGGATAATAATGTTGCAATCGCAAAAACTTAAAGGGGAACTCCCGGCTCGGACCGCGATTAGAGCTTACACTTGATCATCTAAACTAGGGGTGTAACGGGGTCGAAGAAAAAGCAAATTTCGGTCGTTTATAGCGGCGTTTATACTCCTGTTTTCAATGCCGTTCTTTTTCAATTCCGTTCCGCGGCTAGAGTCTCGCTCGAAGCTTCTCAAATTCTTTTTCCGGAGAGAACGGAATTGGGAATGCTTCGAGCGACGCTTTTGCAATTCCGTTCTGTGATTTGGAAGCCACGGAAAAGGGTTCAATTTATAGTTCCATTTTTCAACGCCACGGGAAAACAGTTGGGATTGAGCCCTTCCTTGTTATTTTTGCAAAATGTGGCCTAAAATTTAAATTTAATTTCTGACGTGTTTTGAGCCAAAACAATACTGAAGGGTTCGATCCCAACATTTTTGCCTTCGATCGCTTCATTTTTATTTCAAAATTCGATATTTTATGTAAAAATTGTTTTTTCTGGTCCAAAACCCAATGCGACAGCCGCGGAAGAGCATCGGGAATCAATATTGGATTGATTCCCGCTGCTCTTCTTTTTTACTACGCGACGCTCTCTCGCGGCTTTTTTCGAACAGAACGGCGCCGGGATGGCAGCGGGAAAAAGTATAAATGAAAATGTGCGAAAGAGTCGGTTTACGGAACGGCATCGGGGAGAGCGTCGGAGTATAAACGCGGCTTGAGAGCGCCCGGCGCGATTTGTTCAGATGTATAAATGCAGCTATGTGGTCAATCGTTCAGTTTATGTCGATGTCAACATGCTTGTTCGTGTTTGAACGTGTTCGCACACGTCACATCAGTACAGTGAACACACGACAAAAATATAAATTTGTATTGAGAAGGGAAGGGATTCAGGCTGATAATTTAATTGATTATTTTGTTTTTTACCTTTACGAACATGTAACTCATCTCACGAAGGCTTAAAATCGATAATTTAAATTTTGAAGACTCTTCCTCTAAGGGAGATTTAGTTTGTTTTGAAACTTAGAACTGATATATCTCCTACGAATGCGTATTTTAATTTATGTTCGAATTTTGTAACGGCACCATTTCAAATGCTGCGCAGGCAGTTTTATTTTTTAAATTGCGATAAAATGATCAGGTTTCGTCTAGAATACTTTTGTACAGAACACGTGTACCACTGTTTCATATCTTTTAAGCTATAAATCGCTGAATTCTGTTCAGTGAGTCGCGAGATTCGTCGTTCATTCGAAGAATAAAATCCGCGTGAAATAAAAAAAATTCGTGAAGGACCTATTTTTAAAAACAGTTCAGTTTGTGTTTTGACTAAGGATCTTAAAGCGTGAAAAAACGCAGAGGCTATTTCATTAACTGTTGTAATTACAATGGCATACGGTAATTCTCTCCAGAAAATGATTACAATCGGCTACTGATTCGTTTCTGTGGACATCTTTGAGAAGCCATGACCAAGGGTGCATCGATGACTTGTCGATAATTGTTATCGTATGAAGTCTGATTACAACTATTTGCAAAATAGGGCCCAGGATCAGGCATGTCACGTCCACGGGGGGATGGAGGGATATCCCCCAGACACTCTCATACCACGGCGAAAAAATGGTTGGGGAGGGAATGAAAAAATTAAAACGTAATCCTAACGTAGTAAAACAAGTATTCGCCGCGAAGCGACTGAATTTATTACCATCTGGGGGATCGCAAAAACTTCCTCAATATCCCCCAGCCTCCATACCGTGGACAATTCTGCCCAGGACAGATACAGTAATCCAGAGCTTTCGATCGCTTATTCTATTTCATAAGCTTGGAGAGGAAGAGAAATTTATGTAAACATAACCATTTGCGGTAATTAAGCAAACGGACTGCCCTATTATAGCCCGCCTTTTAATGGACTTGTTCAGTTGAAATAATTGTGATCAGTAACTGTGAAGTCACAAGCACGTTGCCTGGACACAAAAGCCAATTATCGCGTCCATGAGCGATAATTATCGAGTCAATCAGATTGTCGATTCCGGCAAACGTCATGACATTCTAGCATGCTATCCAAAGCATGAAAAGCGACTACTTTTTCGACAATGCAGAGATCGGAAGTCAGTAGACAGGGATCAATTTTTTGTTTTGTTTTGTTTGTTTGTTTACTCTTACCACCACCACGCGCACATATCATGCAGGGATCAGTAGGCAAACGTGTAATATGTATCGAATTTTGTGGTGAGTCTGAAAAAAATTTGCAACTTCAACGAAACCCACCAAACAAATAAAACTGAGTGACGCTCGAGAGCGTGGAACTGATGAGAGGATCGGAGAATAATTGCCTCATATCGGTTGCTCGAGATTCATATGACCCAAAATATTCTGTTGTACACTCGGCCACAGCAATCACAGACCGATGGGTATCGTATGCTTAAAAGCAGCAAGTTTTGGCGCGTGATACGAAAATTGTGATTGGAATGGTTTTTGCGCGAATAAACCATTCCAACCACAATTTTCGTATCACGCGCCAAAACTTGGTGCTTAAGCAAACGATACCCATCGGTCTGTGATCGGTGTGGACGAATGTATTTCAAACACTAGAACTGCAGAATGCCACCAGCCGCTGTTGTATTAAACCCACATTGTGGCGGTTCGGGCATTTGTATGGGGGAGGTGAAACTAAGTAAGAGGAACGAGTTCATAATATGTTCTCTTTTCGTGACGTTACCCGTAACTTCTATAGGATGCCTTCTTGAGAAAATTCATGCTTCGTTTCTTTATGATTTAGTTGAATAATGTTTCTGTTTCAGTGAGCCTTCCTTATTGATCAGGTCATACCTGTAACCGGGGGGATCTGGGGGGATCCACCCCCCCCCCTCCAGCCAGGGCTTGGACCCCCCCCCCGGCCGGGAAAAAATTTTTGACGTTTTTTTTTAATTCGCGCCGGAATCCCGACACGAAGTACCGTAGTGCCTACCCCCCTCCCGGACCGGTCAGAACCCCCCGGACCTCGGACCTCTGTTACAGGTATGGATCAAGTTCGACGGAGCGACATTTATCAATGTTCCACCGACTGCTACTGATTTCACTATGCGTAACAGTAAGAAAAATAATCTGTTTCTTCTAGACAATAACTGTAGTTTTGCGCGAGGTGACGATGATTTTTTGTCATGAAATCCAGATGCTGTCGATATATTACACTTTGCTTTGTTGAAAATGGAATCTCGTCTGTGATATTTCAGCATTCTCACGAACAATGCGTTTTATTGGATTACACGATTTGCCTGATTAAGTAAATAAACAGTGCTTCTTTGACTTTTTATACGAACACGACAAAGCAAATAACATGGGCGACGGAGACAGTAAGCATAGGCAGCGCATTGTGATTCAAAAAAATGGTGCAGTGCAAGTGAACAACATCAAATATGATGACAAAATGCGGTACATCAGCCAATATTAACCCGGACAGCGCAACCCTACAAATCACCAGAAATGCATCTCCAGACGTTCGAAGTGACGTCAAACGAGACGTATACATTCTGCGAAATAAATCCAATCACACGTACTGTGCTAATTATGACATCAAATTTCAAATGTGACACTGACACTGACATTTGGGAATCAAAAAAATTAGAAGTGACACTTACACTTAAAGCAAATTTGTACTTCAAGACTTACCTGTAACCAGGGGGGTCCAGGGGGGGTCACCCCCTCCCACAGCCAGGGGTCC
>JAQGAX010001650.1:0-10552 GCA_034698105.1 Plectus exinocaudatus | reverse complement strand
TTCCGCTGAAATACTGCGGGCATTTGCAACGGTGCACATCCGGTGTGCCGCCATTTCGACATGGCAGTGGTGGTTTTTGGGATGCACTTTGATCTGAAAATGATTCCAAATTTACTCTGTCTTCAAATAACTGACAGCGAAAACGATGACGAACATGGATTGCAGTAGCCCGGATAAACGCGTTCGATTGAACCGAATCCAGGAAGGTATGCGTAAAGCTAAAAATGCTAAGATGTGCAATGAATAATACTGTACATTGAATTGATACATTGCATAACCATTGAAAAGTATCACAATCATTAATTAATTAATGACGTTTTGTTTTTACCTTGAGATTAACTGGACCCACTGTACAACTGGTCCACACTGGGAATATCCAAGGGAACACACAGTCTTTCAATCTCAGCTGTGACTGTTCAGTCGAAGTTGGTTGTTGGCTATCAGAATCATTGATGAATGCGAGTGACATATTGTATGTAATAGGCACTGTTGTTGCTCTAACAACCGGTTGAAAAGGAATATCTGGAAATAAATTATTAATATGAATGCAGCTGAGTTTCAGTTGGATAATTTCAACTGGACTTGATTATTTGCAGCAAAAAATTATAAAACAGCTCCAGAGTTTTGAAGCAGCAATTTCTCATGAAATGTTTCCACTCAAAAAGAGAAGCTGCTTATGGGCAAGCCGGTTGAATGGTCTGCCTTTTGAAGAAGCGCTTTGGGGCTATACACAAATTACGTAACGCTTTTTTTAGGCCTTTTTAGACCCCCTCCCCCTCGCGTAACGCCTTCGTAACGCTGCAGTTGACCAAAACGACCGCCTCCCTATGCTTAAGCATAGCAATGACGTCATCTCGTAACGCTCGCGTAACGGGGCCTCTGCGACCCCTCCCCCTCCCAAAGCGTTACGTAATTTGTGTATGACCCCTTTGAGGAAAGTATGATCACTCTGCAGCTGTGGATCATTGCGAAGAAAAGACAGTTGATTGCCACTTGCAACACACTTTTTAAAAGGCGGTGTGCATTTTTACAAACAAACCTTCAGTCATTATCGCCGAATATGCATCGATATTTGACGATATCGTATATCTGACAAGCATCGTGTCGTTGCTCTGCACAAAAACTCTGTAACCGCAGCTGCCGTTACCGCTTTTCATCACTTCCACATTGTTCGTTGAGCTTGGCAGAATGTAAACGCCCAAATCGCCATAAGACGTGTTGGTCAATAGTACAGTTCCATTGAACTTCAGTGTAATGTTGCCTAAATAATCAAACCGTGAAATAGTTATCTTCAGGGTATTGCCGGTAATTTCGAATTTCGCTGCGCAATAAATACATAATTTTTTCCAAAATTAGCGAAAGCCGTCAACTCGATTTTCAAATGTCAACCGAAAGTAGAATGATCAGGGGCAGTGAATATGTTCCCGATAATAACAAATATTTTTATTTAACACAAGTTAGTTAGTTAGTTTTTAAAATTCATGTTACTGTGTATGATTCATTTATTGGACGCATCAGCAACCGTCGCAGTTGAGCCCATTCCAAATTGAGTCCATTCCAAACACTACGCATCGAACATGGATTGCACACACATTTGCACGCATTTGCATATGATACTCTGTCCGTATAGTACATACTAGTACTATAGATTGTACATATTTGCATTTCGTACTCTGCTTTCAAATGTGTACAAATGTGTTTGCACTCCTTGTGCGATGCTAGTATTCCCCCAATATTTGGAATGGATTCAACTGACAGTTTTTGACGCGCAGAATGCAAGCAAGTAGAATCGCGTACTGCCAGATGTAAAAACGTAGACTTGCTCTGCGCCTCGATCAACAGTGAAGTTGTCCATTTTGCCATTTATTGGACATGATGCGATATTTGCGGCCGAAATTGTAGTGGCTTTGTATAGCATAGGGAGTATATCGATGATGAGCTGAAATCGTCAATGTGAGACATTCTCGGCTAGGACCGCTATTGGTCAGTCAATGAGAAACAATATGATTTTTTGCTAGGTGAAAGAAATTTTCCTTTGATTTCTTGTCCACTTTCTGGCTTACCACTTGAAAATATGGCAAATCAAACTTAAACTTTTTTATAAGTCGAATAGTAGATTCGAATGGGGGCAATTTTCAAGCGAAATTCTTCAAAAACCAAAACCCGTTGAGGAGGGACAATCAGAGCAAAATTATAGAGCCTGATTTCAAACTAATGGATCACGAATTCTGCTCTTCTTCCGCTGAATTCTGTTCGCTTCAATAAGAGCTACGCTCGATACAGTAGAAATAATTTCACGGTCACAGAGCTAATAGTTAGTGCATTGCAGCCTATCAAAAAATGTTCAATTTCCGTTGCTCTTTTTTCGATTTTTGTTTTTTAAGTCTGTGGCGCGGCACAAGGAAAGGTTCGATTCATAAATTAATTCTATTCAAAAAATAGGGTATCCATAGGCTTTCACCACGCGAAAAAAAACAGCAAAATATGTGTTTTGAGCATGTCTCTCAATAAACCACTAAAAATATTCTTTCAATAAATAGAAGCAGTCTAACGGAGAAGGATAGACTGTAAACATCTCCATTCGTACCGATTTAACGTCATCCTTCGTAGAAAGCTGGACTACTTCTCCTTGAGTTGCTCTGGCCAGATTAAAGTAAACTTGGAACTCTGTAGCGTTTGGATCAAGAGCGCCGCAATAGATCGGTGGGGTGACAATAAAGATAAGCTGAAAATCAATCTTCTTAAATTGCACTCTTATTTGCTTTGAAAAATGGTACATGCTGTATTTAGAAGCATTATGTCTTGCGGAACAACTGACTAATAAAAACCGAAGTCATTTTTTTGCAATTATCGTAAATAATATCGAAAGCCTAGGAAGCTATTGCGTACTTGTTGCGTGCTATATACAGCGATGCTCTAGTTCTAGGGAAAACGTTGTGCGCTATATACGAGAAAGTAAGAAGAAACCAAATAATATACACAAGATCGCTTTGATGTAAAGCCTCAGAAAAGCAAACCTATGGGAGAGTTACTTACGGGCTACAGGTGACTTACTGACTTATTGGGCATATTTTGCCAGACAGGTGACCTGCTGGTTTAAACCTGGAACCTTTTGTTCAGGTGATCCAAGTGGTATTCAACCTTCAAGGGACGAGGCAAAGAGAAGTAGCATATCACATTTATACCTGAATGCCCCACGATAGTGCGGCTGTTCTGACTTCTTCTTCGAGTGCAAAGTCGCTAGCTAGCGCGTCGGTGAAAATGAAATACGGCGAATGCGAGTGGGTGTAGGGCGAATGCTGAATGGCATCCAGTATTCCGGCCAGTATCGGCTGTGAGCAATTGCCCACACCCAATGTTATTTCGGAAAGTGCGTTCAAGAAATCGCTCGACGAACTGTACCATACGGTGGTGATATAGCTGTTGCGGACAACTAAACGTTAGAAAATAGAATTAAAAGCTATATATGCCGTATTTTCAGAATATGTAAACAAATAGTCTGGATGGATTTAAGCAATATCGGCACATTACTATTTCAAAATATAGTGATATTCCAATTACCAACCCTCAGCAAGGGAGGTTTGAGAAGACAAAGAATACAGCAACCACTATCTTCCTCTTCGTATCACTACTATATGAACGCACAAAGTTCCTGCTGAGTACTACCGTATTTTAAGAAATAGTGGCACAGGATGGTACGCTCTGCCACGAGTTGCAGCGATACGCGTATAGCGTAAACGGTTACTTGTCTACATTGTGGTAAAACACTTTCCTAGCGGCGGTCGTTATGAGGACACCTTGCCACAATGTAGACATGTAACCGTTTACGCTATACGCGCATCACTTCAACTTGTGGCAAAGCGTACCACCCTGTGCCACTATTTCTGTGCGTGCCACTATTTCTTAAAATACTGTGTTACAAATTGATCATGTTGACTGAACCATGGGCCAAAAAAGCTTCCGCTAAACGGCAGCCCTTCACTGAATGGTACCTGGTTGATTTATGGTCGTCAGCTGATAGGAATCGTAGTAACCAGGATGAGCTGAATTCATTGTGCTGGTCACATTTGCAATCGCCGCTACAAGAGCCGTACGGTCGACTTCCATGCCAACGCTGGCTTGGAAGAGTATCACTAGAGTTTTTTGGTCGAAGTTGAAAGCAAACTGTGTTGCTGGAGAACAAGGCACTGAAACTATTTTTTATACATTCTCGTTCAACATTACTTTTCAACTGTGGGTCACTATCTATATAATCTTAGACTTAACGATATTTTTAGTAAAATTTTACGATATTTACGATATTTAAATTTTAGTAAAAGGATAAAATTGTACAACTTCGATTTTATTCAAAAACAGGCCAAAAAAGTGCGAGAGGTACTCTGAAGGACGTCTTAAGTTAAAATGAATTCTTCCCGCAAATATTCAACTTCCAAAATGTTCATGCAATTCTGCGAAGTTCATAATGATTTGGAACTTAAAAGTGCATAATTAGTTTTTTCATACTGTATACATACAAAATTCGGCATTTAATTTCGGTGAATGAACTCTTCGAGGCTCTTCATTACACGTCAGACTTACATGGCTCGCAATGAAGGCCATGGAACCCGGGCGGGCATACACAGTGCGGGAAGGATGGAATGGTGTAGCCGCCATTCAAACAAATTCTTTGCTCGCACAAATTGCCGGTGAAGTAATTGAGACAAGCGCAAGTATGATCTTGCTGCAGAACGCCGCCGTTCTGACAGTTATTGTTCCCGAATTGTGACATCAAAGCGTTTATGTTCGCTTCAGTGACATCGTCTTCGAATATCATTTCGTCAGCTGCGAATGCACTTTTATATGTAACTGTGCCATCGTTGGTTGCTTAGCTTACCGGAAAAAGCAAGTAAATCCAAATTATTGCTTGACTTAAGTCGGTCGATCAACTTTTCTTCGTCTTCATTGCGATTGAAAGAGAGCATTGCGTGAAAAATGACCCCTGGCTGTTTCGATTGTAATGTGAAGCTTCCGGATGGATTTCTAGAATTCTTTGATAAATCATTTGAATTATGAAATGATCCACATAAACTTCTCAGGCAATCCTTGATTACCTCAAGGCAATGACGCTGCACGAGCCATAATCAATTCCTTGCTGGTAAATCTGAAATGAAAAGCAAAAATTGACAGGGAAGCCTCATACCCTGTACGAATGTAAACTAATGCCCGATTGTCATTTCATAACAAGTGCTCTATGTTAGATTTATTTGATGATAAGCTCGGCAGGGAAAATAAATTGACTTAAAATTGTATATATTTGAATTAAATATGGAAAGATGCACTAGAGCAAACCAATAGCGCGAGGTAGAGCAGAGAAGAATACCCTTATTTACCTCGTTTTCAACAACTACTCGAGCGTTCTGAAATGCAACGCTTGATTCTTGTAGCAAACTGATATCAAATTGAAGTGTCGCATGTCGACCGATCAACCAATACGAGCTGTGCGAATCTTGACCGTTGCAGGAAACAACAATTAAAGGCGCTAACCAAAACCATATTTTTGATTGCAAGTATTTCATTTATGAGACAGTAGCTTTTTGGAGAGAATTTCAATACAATAGTGTGCTTGGCGTTCTACATACGCAATGTATTGTTTGACAGCTGGGTGCAATCAATCACAGTTGCTACTCAGTGTGCTATTTTGTTATCTCAAAATATATGCGTGCATAGAATGGCGAACGCCCCCACCGTCCATAAACCACGCCCGAGATTGAATCGAAATGACGTCGGCTGCTGTAAAACAATGAAACATGATGTCGTGAGCCAGTTTTGCCCGTCTCAGCGATTTTTCTGCCTGCAACTAGGACTCTGTTGTCTTTTTAACATCTCGTGAATGAAAAACCGCGATATTGGATGCTAGCGAGAGACTAGAACATGAGTCCTGGAACGAACTTTGCATTAATGATGGACTACAGGCTGCACCCTGGGTTTCGGGATCGGGTTTTAAAAGGATTTTTGTCGCAGTTGTAATAGTTTTATGAAATGGGCCCCTGACCGAGTTTTACGATGCAGTATGACAAACAGTAGCGACTGCCTTTTTAGCCTGCTCCCCTCCATCGCTCGCACATAGTGAACGAATCCTTTTTCAGGTTATTCGCCAAATACTTGTCAAAATTTATTTGCACGTTTTTAACTTCGAGTAACGTAGACCTCAAGCGGGTTTCGTGCTGATGAGGCATAACTATCTTCAGACGTAACTTTATTGACTTAAACACGCGAAGCATACTTATTTCTCGAGATGATACATTTTTCACATATTCGAAACTTTTCCACGCTCTTATGGTGAGCAATGCGTATGCCTGAAAATTCATCATGAATAGAAAACGAAAATTATTCAAGTTAAACTTACAAGCAACTTTGCCGCTTTATCCAATTAATAATCCCTTGCTGATCATCAACCCTATTGAAAGCTGAATAGACACATTGTGGACCTCCCGCCAATGTAGTAAGTTGCTCTGAGGCTTCTGCACTTAAGGCAATGCCCCAAACTGCGATTTCCAAGCCGGATCCTTGCTTTCGTATATCATCCATCACTGATTTTGCATTTGCTAAATCGCCAGCAGTTGTCCTGCAACAATTAAATGTTTATCAAATACAGCAATAGTGATGGCTCGCTTTCCACTTTAATGCTCTGGACTAATGAGAAACAAAGAAGAATTTATGATAAACATACGCTGCTGTGCTAAAAATAATAATCACATGTTGAACGCCGACTCGTTCTCCATTTGATACACCAAGCTGTTGATCAAGAGTCGCTTGTAGGTACCTAAATGGTGTTATTGTAATACAGTTAATCTGCAGGAACGAAAAATTTTCACTCTGTATACTGGATAGGGCGAGCATTGTACTGGTTCTTTAGTAATGTGAGAATATAGTAGTCAAGAGCTGGTTTGCTGTTCCACGTGGTCAGTTTTCCAAGAGCCGGCGAACTCGACGTATACTGATATGGATTGGCAATAACTTGAGTAGAAGTAGGACCGATGGTGTATGAAGACATTAAAGCGTCCAGAATGTCACATTCCTGAAAATATAATTTAGTTCTGTTACAAAGCATAGAAAATTACGTTATACCGGCATTTGCGCATGAATTCATATTGCAAAAAATAGTTTTGTACATGATAGGTTGCTCAAATCACAACAAGGAATAATGGTCTAAACTAAGTCCAGTAGTCTTTGTGTGCATCATATTGTTATATTCTTACTAACATACACAAATATTTGTCTGTGTACAGTGAAACCCCGTATTAGAGGACGCAGGAGAAATAGAAAAACGTCTTATATCAGGGTATTTCTTATATCCAGTGTTTACAGTGTGTTGGCACTGAGCACTCGAATTTAAATGACTCTCTTATATCTGAAATCAGGATCTCTTATATTCGGGATCTACTGTAGCTCCTTTTAAGCCCCGTCGCACGTACTTTGCTCAAACCATCTCTTCCTGCTGACGTCGATGCATCAACCATGACGATCATATCCATCGTCAGATTTAAAGTGTTACAATTGGCATTCACAGTTGTCGTTGGGGTTGTGGTCGTTGTTGTGGTTATGGTTGTCGTTGGGGTTGTGGTCGCTGTTGTCGTTGGGGTTGTGGTCGCTGTTGTGGTTGTGGTTGTTGTAGGTGTTGTAGTCGTGGTTGTAGTGGGTGTTGTTGTTGGTGTTGTTGTTGATGTTGTTGTGGGTGTCGTTGTGGGTGTCGTAGTGGAAGTTGTTGTGATTGTCGTTGTGGGTCTTGTTGTGGGTGTCGTTGTGGGAGTTGTAGGTGTTGTTGTGGGTGTAGTTGTGTGTGTTGTTGTGGGTGTTGTTGAAGGTGTTGTTGTGGGTGTTGTTGTAGGTGTCGTTGTGGGAGTTGTTGTAGGTGTTGTTGTAGGTGTTGTTGTAGGAGTTGTTGTGGGAGTTGTTGTGGGAGTTGTTGTAGGTGTTGTTGTAGGTGTTGTTGTAGGAGTTGTTGTGGGAGTTGTTGTAGGTGTTGTTGTGGGTGTTGTTGTAGGTGTTGTTATGGGTGTTGTGGGTGATGTGGGTGTTGTGATTGTTGTGGGTGATGTGGGTGTTGTGATTGGTGTGGGTGTTGTTGTCGAAAACTCACTTGTTGTTGGAAATGTTATGGCTAAAATTTCACTGTGAAACCAAGGAGTTGTCAAACATTACTCGAAATGGTCGTCAAAAGAGGTGAAAAATTCAGTGCTCATGTAGAAACATTTACTCACATTGCTCGCAGTGAACGCCGAAGTATCCTTCTTGACAATTACAAATCGATATATCCAGCGTTCCCCCATTGAAACAAACGGGTAGATTGCATTCGTATCCGGTCCAAAGTGATGTGCAGTTGCACACTCCATTTTGCATTCCTGTTCCATTGTTTTGGCAGTCTGAAAGACATGAAGATTAGAAAAATGTACATATCTGAATTATTTTATATTACGTGGCAGGAAGCAGTGCGCTGCGGCTATGCGTCGAAATAACGTTCCCTTCGAATCGTGGCCATACATCTAAATGAAATTAATTGTAAATTATAACATAACTTTACCGTGGCGTGCCTCGACTTCAAATATCAAATCGGAACAGTTGAATGGTTCAGAGTAGTACTGGTAAGCACAACTGTCGTCGCGAGGATAGAAGCTCACAGTCGCCAGTGTATCTCCGGGAACGCTCATGCTGTTGTAGCTTAGTATTTTAAAATAGTCCAACGAAACATTTCTTTGCTGCAGAAGCTTTGGAGGTAATTTTACCAGCATTCTATTTGTGGCATTATCTAGAATACAGTAGCATATATCGAAAACTTTGCTGAGGTGGACCTACAATTTTTGAGCTGTAACTTCTCTCGAAAATTGCTTAGTTAATAATTAGTTTTTAAAATTAATTACTGAATAATTATATCGACCTTCATCGGAAACGTAAATTTATACCGCACGAGCCAACAATTCAGCGCGCTAATTCGCTAACTCAATCGAAATCATCAAAAATTGATTGAATGCTTAAGTTTTCATAAATCCGAGCACGAAAATCACATTCAACCACTCAGCAATGATTTTAATGCTAAGAACAGAACCGTAGGCGTTACCTCCAGCGAAGGGTTGCGGAAATACAGTGTCCTCAAAAGGCGATATAGTGTAGCCATAATCAATTTGAATTTCGCTTTTAACACGCGCTTGCAGTGTGCATCCACCAGTTGACGTATTCACAGTCACTGTCCAGTTTCCAGCGAATGCATACGTGGAAGTGCTGTTGACTGAAATTTTCATTTGATTAACAAATCAGTTAATATTTTTCAATTGATAAATCAATCAGCAAATTAAGTAATTAATTAAATCACATTTACAACTTTGAACTAAAATTTATTTTCATACACTAACCATTGATGCGCAGAACCATTGATGTTCTTTCATCGTTGAATAAAAAATCACTAGAATGGAGTTGATACGGCTGGCCTAAAAATTTAAATGAAAAGGATTAAAAAAATTCAGTTTCAGCAGTATACCGACGGCATCCATTAAGGCAATCGACAACTTGTTACCGACAACCGTTAGAGAAAACCATTCCGCTCCAGAATCGACAGGAACGTGCAAGGCAACTGACGGTATATTGCATTCAAGGACAATGTAATCGGCCACTAGGCCATTTTCTTCCACAGTCATAGGCAAATAGTGCGATATGAGCTAAAAACGTTAATATCATTTTTTCAGCATTACCGGTACGTGGAGTACAGTATATCGGACTAAAGATATGGTAAGTAATGGAATAAATGCACTTGCGTACATTTAGGTAATGATCAAGAGGAGGAGAAAAATAGTTTCCCGTGTAAATCATTCTTCCACCAGAAAATGTGGCTATATTTTGCATTTCAACAGCACCTTCGCCCGATAGAATCGTGGCTGTATATTGGCTGACAATGAAGTTCACCTGCAACCGAAAATTATGCAAACGCTGCCGAGAAAAGTGAAAAAGATAAAACTGAAAGCAAATGACCATGACAATGAAATCAGATCGTACCTGAATAGGTTTACTCTCAAGTATTTTGGATATTCCGAGAGTTGCATTTGAATTTAAGGGACCGTTGGTGGCAAAGACATAAACGATGGCAGGGAATACGTTGATCAATTCTAAAGCTTGAAGGAGACCGTCGAATGATACGACTGATGGTAGGCCATCGAATTCATCGGGTTCGGTGCGCAATTCTTTTTTGAACGAAGAATCAGGTTGAAGTGTCTTGGCAAGTACAATTCTGAACAACGGCCCATCCGGCGTTGTAATTATATTTGAAGTGCCTATTAATACATGGATTAATTAATATTTTTAGGGTACCGACACAGTAATTGGCGGGCATGATAAATAGCTTACTTTTGTCATCAAAAGTAACCAGTGTGTATTGCTTTTCTGTTGCCGATGTCAAATTTACGAGAGCGTTCAGACCATCCACCAGAATTGGACGAATTGCAATGGACGTGGTTCCTAAATCCACAACAAAGGCGATCGATTTGTATTCGAACTGCGGCGGTTGACCGGCGATAAAATCATTTTT
>JAQGAX010001649.1:0-10556 GCA_034698105.1 Plectus exinocaudatus | reverse complement strand
ATATAAGTGACTCAAAAATTCATAAATCTAAAATCATGATACGCAAGAATTTGCGGGAATTCAACGTCAGATATGTGAAGTGTCAAATTGCAGCTACAGTACCTTCGCTCGATCGCCAGCCGCGTTCAGAATCAGCGGTGTAAGGCCGATAAAGAGGTTGGGGAATTCCTTCAACCACCGCTCCGCCACGCGCCAGCCGTAAGTGAAGCAGTGCCGGTGCACTGTGTGTTCCTTGACCACGCCCTGAAAAAGGGAGAAAAATAATGAGCATAGGTTTACCAGGCAGTTCGCAAATTCTCGCATGCAAACCGCCTCCATATCGAAGCGGCTATACTGAAGCAACGTTAAGCGTCAAGTGACATACACGGCAGCGGGTATTAGACTACAGTATTTTCGCGCATTATATCGTATCTTGCAACGCTCGTGGTGGGACCATCCAACGGTACGCCCGAGGGTATCCAACAATACTATTTAGAAACCAGCAAACATACCTGTTTAACGTAATTGAAGCACATATCTTCGGCGTCGCCGCGGCCGTCACTCGCGTACTCGGCGGAGCCGCGGCAGTGGATGAGCAGCACCTTATCGGTCTCTTTGGCGATCTCCACCTGTCGACGGAACGCGTTCTGTTGTACCTCCTCATTTTCATCGTTCCTGTATAAGGGGAAAAGTCGCACATACAGCATATAAGTACAGTATGTGACTGAGTAATTGTATGACACTATTCGTGGTGGGACCAAAACTTTCTCTGGACGGTATAACTGCTATAAAATATTCTACTAAGGTCGGTAAAACAATAAATGATATCAATAATTAAGCGAAGTCTTGAAATCGAGAAATTCCTTTGTACCACAAGAAAAATGTAATAAGACATGTCAGAAACACATTGACGACGGGTTAAATAGGAGCACGAATTGAACGTACTTGTGCGAGAAATCGAAGCCGCATTCGCCGACTGCGACCACTTTGGGGAACGATTTTACCAAATGGAGAATGCGCTGATGTACAGTGTCGTTGTAAAGACGAGCCAAATGCGGATGACAACCGAACGCCGTGCCCAAGATAGTCGGGTCGCCCTGAACAAAGATACGCTACAGTATGTTGGATGCTACAGTGACCAGTGTTCATTATGACATCAAATTTTATGTGACAGTTACAGTAACATTTTGAATCACCAAAAATGTGACAGTGACACTGATACCTCATATCGGAAAAATTTGGACGTCGGAAGTGCAAGATGTAACTTTAATGTGACATCAAAAATGATAGTGACATTTAAATCGCAAAATACAAGAGACGTCGTAATTAACACTGCAGTCAATAGCTTTCATAAGTAGCCTGCGGATTACGGATCAAAGGTACGGATTTCAATATCTATACGCTACACCATTTGAATTCTTGAGCATCTAGCCCTAATCCTAAACGCGCGACGTAATTTATGAACAGCCTCCAACCTCCAGTGGACAAGAAACGATCCATCCTTACCTCCATTACGGTTTGCCACCAGTTGTCGGCGTGCTCGTCGTAAATGCTCGGGTCGCACCAGTCGGGAATGCATCCCTCATACGTCGGCGGGTACGTACTTCTGTACCTCTGCCGCCACGCCGAGTACTTGTCGAACTTGTGCATGTTGTTGTACATGAGATCCAAGTGGCAGTGCGTGTCGACGTACTTAAACCCGTCGTAGTCCTTCATCGCGTTATCGAACAGCCGCTGCTTCTCCTCCATGTCGTAGGGGCTGTAAGGGCTGGTGACGGACGGACTGCGGCCGCCTTCGGTGCTCCGACGAGACGACTTCGTCGTCGATGAAGAGTAGGAGCCGGCTGACTGGCCCAGCCCGGATGGCATTGCCTGTAATCCGACATGAGCTCTTTGATTGTCAACAATTTTTTGATCAGACAACTACAAGAAAGTTTAGGTCACATCACGAACAGGGTCATATAGTCACATACGTTAATAGCGGCCTCCAAGGGATAGGGAAAAATGATCTCTATAAAAAATAAGTGATATCAAGGTCAAGCGTTCCAGGGGACGAGTTAAAAAGGAAGTTATACAAGTAAGGCCGCTTTACAAGTAAGTCCACTATAAAAGTAAGTGACTGTAGATCACTCAATACTCCAAATAAGAAACGCCTACCGTACCTGCGGGCCAATCATGGGCGAGACGAAGCTATTTCCGTATTTGACCGGCGGCGTTCTGTTCCAAGAAGCGGAGGGGCCACTGGACGATTCGGGAATCGGCGACGCGTCCTTTGTGAAAGAGCGACTTTTGTTCACGCGTTGCGGCTGCGGATTCGCGCGATTCTTGTTCTCGACAATCTTCCATCCAGACTGCAAAATCGGCTGCTGCTTAGTCGGAGGCGTCGACGACGTTATCTTCGCCGCACCGCTGCTATTGCTGCGCACGGACTGCTGAAAGCATACAAGGATTCACAGTATGAAGGCAAAGCTGAAATCCTGGTAAACAGGCCCAGACCAAAAAATTAAACTTACACCGGACAGAATCGCATCTTTTTTTGAAAACGTGACGTCATATACCCCTCCCCAGACCAGGGCGGGGTGCGTACCTCCCCCAGCCCGGGTTATTTTGTATCTCTGACAAAAATTGTGAGGTTTACAAAGGATAGAATGGGATTTTGGTCGTGACTTACAGGGGTTAGAATGAAATTTTCGAAATTTTGTACCCCCAGTCGCCGACACGTTGTCATGTCTGTCCCAAACCGTACCATTGACGTGCACGGAGAAGCAGTCGAGGCCGAACGAGGGCTCGATTTAATCGAGGCTGCGGTCGTCGGCGTTTGGCCATCGTTGTCTTCTGCGAAGCGTCGGCCACCGGCGGCGGACTTCCAGCCATTAGTCTCTTCGTCTAATCGCGAGTGTCCTTGCCGATGCTCGTTATGCTGCTGCTCGCCGACTCTGTGCGCGGAAGGTTGCGACGAAAAGCTGTTCTGGACAGTCGGGTCGGGCGACCACCCATCTTCTCCGTTTAATGACGCGACTACAGTATGCTTGTCGAACGTGACGGGAGCCACAGCATCATCTTGCACACGCTGCAGAAAACTCTGTAAGGGTATAATGATATGTAAGTCGGATACGGTTTATGAAACTTATTTAATCCATACAAAGCAATGATATGCCAAGAATGACTAATTGTATTAAAATGTCGGCCTAATAAAGCACACAGCGGACACAAAAGGGGCGAAAAAGTTAAACAAGCAATAACTAACCGACTTCTTCATATGTCTAAAATCACAGCATTCGGCGGATATGAGCGGCTGGGGCGGCGCGGCCCAGGAGTCGAGCAGATTTGCTGGCTTCCACCAGCAGGAATCAACGGGGTCGGGCGACTGCGAGTGGCATCGACTGAGCAACAGTTCGTCGAGCGGCGACGGTACGCGACAAGGCAACCCCTGAATCAGGAATGGAGCGGTGCGGGACACCTTCAGATCCACGTCCAGATCCAGGGAGTAGCTCGTCGGCTGATCCTCCAGCGGCTGCATGATCTCCAGCTCCATTTCGTGCAACTCCTCTCTCGTCTTTATTGAGGTCGCCGGAAAGTCGCCGTCGTCGAATACCGCGACGCGCCTGTCGGACTGAGAAGACATTGCCATCGAGAAACGACGATAACCTGAAATGAATGAAATATACATAATAATTTATGTATTATGGGAATTGAGTGGTGGCCGGCCGATCGCAAACCATTTCAAGGGTAAATGAGCTATTGCGGTAAATATCTCAACGCGATGCGCGCAATATGCGAACTGTATAAGATAGAAAGCAATGCAAACGGGTCATACCGTATTTAATACAGTATTACTCATCACTTCGTTTTACCGCAAATGCTCACTATACTTGAGATGGTTTTTGATCAACCGCCTCAGGATGTCCGCAATAGCTTACAATCAAACAGTATCGAAATATAATGTGTTATAAGCTGTCAACATGCGGTATCAACCCGTCAAGATTATGTTTCAAACCAACTAGTACTACCTTTGCGAAACAGCTCATCAATATCATCCTGAGTATGGACGCTAATTATGATAACTTAAAACAGATACTAGGATGCACCGAACTGCTGACCTCAATATCAAATAAGGGCGCCCCTTGGAACAGAAGAGGTAAAATTAAAAGCAGCAAAACAATTTAATAAAATGTTATGAGATCATAGGAATTCATGCGCTACAATGACATCACTTTGCTCAAGTTCTACATTTGCCTTGTCACCAATGAATGAACCTGTTTATCAAGGAAAGTTCAAAGCTAACGCAAATACAGTACTCCTTCCAAGTTGGTAATATAGCAGCTGGGGCGAAGGCGCGTCACTAAAACCTGGCGTAATCGGCAACGCCTACTAACCTTACTAACAAGGGCGGTGTTGACATTTTGCCGGCGTGAAATCGCTCATACAACGCTTAGGCGCCATCGCGTAGTGATAAGGAATGCAGGGCGCTGTCCTTAATACGATACGCACAGTCCCCTGCTTAGTGCAATAACCAAGCCCAATATCGCACTATAAACTCATTCCTTGGGCGTGTCCGCATCGTTTACATCGCTTGTTACAATGGCGCATCGGGTGAGTGCATTTTGTTACTACTATTCTGTATACCGTTATGAACAAATGGAGCCCCTTTCAATTAGAACCCCTTCAAATAGTGCCCCCTTTCAGCCAAAAATACAACGGTACCCCTTACCATTTTGGATAATAAAGAGCGATGGCTGTCTTCATTGATCATTCGTATTAGAGCCCATGGGCTTTATTCGGTCACATACGGTATAATAGTGAATTGCAATGTAATAATCAGAAGCTATAATGTCAAATCGGCAAACTTTTACGAAAGGCTCAAGGGCTGATTAGAGTTAACGGGATTCGTCCAACGTCCGAATTTTTTCATGCAATTATCAAGAATGTATAATATATGATTTGCTTGTTCTTGGTAATTGCATGGGAAAATTCGGACGTTGAACGAATCCCGTTAACTCTAATCAGCCCTTTACTTCAGAATATAAAAATAACTTGGACGCATTTCAAATGCAATCAAAATTAGATAGTTGCTCGATTATTCGTACGGTCCGAAGTGGAATCCTTCTGCTTATTGACTAACTACGGGGCGAAGAGTTGAAATTCTTGGAGCACGAATAAAACTAAATTTACCAAATCATGCAACTGTCAGCTGTAGAGCTATACTTACCAGCGATTATCCAATTCTCAACACGATCACTCAAATGGTTCAAAAATCAGGAGCTGTATACGAATTATGAAACCCAAAAGAGGGGAGCTGTTACATTTCAAGAATTCATTCATAGCGTTTAAGCTTAGCGATATCGATTGACTTAACTTAAGTGCTACGGGGTGGGAGCGGGTAAAAAGACCAAAAATCGCGTTACGTAATTTGTGTACAGCCCCTTAGGGCTTACATATGCCTCCCTTCGCTTTTATTGCAACATTTTATTGCATGCATTAAACATAAGATGACGTCACCCATGTTTTGTTCATGCAATAAAATTTTGCAGCCTAAGCGCAAGAGAGGTTATGGGTGGGCCCAAAGGGTCAATGCATATCTTTCCTGCTTTTACCGCATGCACAAAACATACTAATCGATATCCTATAGTTTGTGCATGTAGTAAAATTTTGCAGTAAAAACAGGAGAGGTAGGCATAGGTCCTTAGGGGCGCTGAGAAAACGTCTTCCCGACACTAGTTCATAAATTAAAGCTCACTTGAACTCGTGGAGGCACGCCATCAAATGCGTTGTCTTTATAAACAAGAAATCAATCAAAGCTGTCAGCCGTTAATCTCAAAAATGTAGCTGAAAACTGATGAATACTCAGTTAATAAACCATTTCTAACAATATAGCAGTCTATAAGTTTCGTTCCAGGATCCCACTACCGTTTCCCTCAAACCGACACCTTTGTCTCCATACTGTGAATCCGATAATAAACCCTATATCCTGATTCAGGATCGAGCGAACACGGGCCGGCATGTGGACAGTATCTACACGCCCGGCTACGCTCGAAACATCAACCCTCAGGGTCACGAGCTGGTCCCCGTTCACAGTGGGCCGATGTACTTCCCCGGCGACCAGCGGCTGAACTACGACACGTCCAACAGGCTTCGGGGAGGCAATAACCTGCCGCGATTCACCTACGACAATGGACCAGGGGTACCAGGTAGAGTAGAAATCGTTTGCAGCTGTAAATGGGGAATGGCAAATCTTGACCGTTGTGAACGATTATCGTTATAAACGAAGATTTTACTGTTAAAAAATAGGCTGAGGGACCATACCTGTAACAGGTATTGAATGTTGGGGGTTCAGAAAAAATCAGCATAAGCAGGGTTAAAATTACCATAATCAGTCAAAAAATAGCAGAAATTCAAAAATTATTACCTGATTATGCAATGTTTTAAATTTTAGCCAATTTTCGGGGGGGGGGGTTCAGGGTTTTTCTCCGGTTGGGGGTCCAAGGTAGCCCCAAAAAACGAATTTTACGGAACTTGCAGGAATGTACCCAGCGCCCGATGGCGCGCCACCCGTTAAGCCGCTCATCGCACGACCCGAGCCAGCCATCGAACCCGACATTGCTGACGTGCTCTACCACATCCCGTCCATTGGCCAACACCGCTTTCTCTTTTCACTCAACAAGTTTCCCGCTATCATTTCACTGATGATGAGCGCTTGGCTTCTGTGGGGTCGCGGTAGCGACGGCTTGACCTGGTAAGGGTTCAATAAAAAGATAAAATTTTGTATAGATAAAAAACCGGAAACGAGGATATATAGGACTTGCAATTACATGTATCATACACATATCCATGCTGCATTTATTGTTATTCTATTGTACCTACTATACACCAGAAAAACTGATTGCCGTGTTTGTTCTGTTCCATGTTGTCATATTCGTCCTACGAAGGGACAGCCCCCTTCCATATGAAGACTTCAAGATTTCTTGGGGTGGGGCGGGCAAATTTCACGTAGCTAGGTCGTCTAGTGCGTTGGTAAAATAGAATTTTGGCTCTGAGGGGCGCTTTTACAGGCGGGGTGGCGTTATTACGCCTATTTTATTAAATAAATGGTCGTTTGCAGGTACGAGGAGGCTCTGGGAATCACGGGCTTCGTGCTGGCGCTGTGGATCCTGTTGGGCTGGCTCTACGGCCTGCAGAACCACCACAATGTGCATAACCGGGCGCGCACTCACACCACCGTGCGCATCATTCATCTGAGCGGCAGTATCATTATCACGCTCATCATGCTAGTATTTGCTATTCTCTCCATCGTCAACCTCCAGAATGACATCGACAACGAAATCAACGGCTCCACGACGGTGCCAACCACCACAACGCCGCTTTTAAGTAAAGTCCGCGCCACAAAAAGGAGCATGAGCTATAGAGAAGGGGAAATGTAGTGCAGGTCGTGGCAGTCACACGACTAGAAATAGTTTACTGAATGAGTATTTATCATTTCTCGTTCAAATTATTGAGGTAAATGACTGGTAGCTTTTATTGGCTTTTTGTTTATTAAGGTAACGAATGTTAGGGTCTGCGTCCACGGTGTGAAGTGAGTCTTCTTTTTTCCCGCATTTTGTCCCGTCCTCGATGAAAAAGCTAAAGATAGCCAGCCTCATCTGCTCCGACTACCATAATACAATAATCCTCATTCACGAAGCAGTAATTCATCCTCCATGATTCAGGTTCTACATCGGCACACGACATGACGGCACCGTACACCAAGCAGGAGCGCGTGACAATCTCAGCGATCCTCCTCGGCATGACCATCATGGTCATGCTGTTCAGCCTCGTGTCCATCGTCTACGGCGCGTACGGTCTGTCGCGGCTGCACAAGTTCGAGCGCAACCTTCGTCGCCAGGCTCGTGCTCACTACGCCTACGATAACAGATCAGGCGCTTTCTAATGCGATACTTCCTGTGATTCGCCTCCACCGTTCACAATTGCTGCCACAGGTGTACTTGGGTGGGGGGGGGGGTTGGGGGAACCCCAAATTGGATCCAAAGGGGCCGAGATTTGTAAACTCACCCCTCCTAGAAATCGGCAAAAATCGAAAAATTAGGTCAACTTTGGGAGGAAATTCACAATTGAACAGAAAATTGAATATTCGGCCTTGCGAACCCCTTCCTCTAGGTTTTCGAAAAAGTTTTGTGAACCTCCACGACTCCTGGTACACCTACCTATACTTGCCACTATTGTTGCTCACATGCTTACTGTTCAAGGGAGGTATCTTCCTTTTTCCGCCTATTACACAAGTAATATCGCCTTATTGTTTATGAATAGTTGCTGATCCAGGAACAAACTGCGAACGGCTCATTTGCATTCTGTCACTGTTGCGATCAACTATTAGTAACTTGCTGGAGCCGAGATGAAATTAGGTTGTTCACAAACGTGCACCTTTCGTAAATTAAAATCAAGCCTGTTTTAAGCCTATATATCTGTTAACTTACAATGTTTCGATTATACCTTGATTTGAACGAAGTAAATATAAATAGTAAATCGGTTAAGTATGTGTTTGCCCTGCCTTCTAGCACAGTAACATTAGAGAGTACAGGAATTGACAAGTTGAAAAGTATACCTGCACCGCAGCTCCAAATATAGGAAGTAAAACAAATGAAGTCTGCAAGCTGCTGGTCCTTCTGGTCTTTAAATTCAAGCGAGCGCCAAGAGCCAAGCGTCCACCCTTTTTTGCTTGAATACCAAGTACGCCGAAACTTTTCCGTTCGACGCTGAAAGTGGAAAACAGTGAAATGAAATACACTATTCTAGCAGCATCATCAGATTTTAATCCGCGCGCGTTCGCCCGACGAATACGGAAGATCCAATTGCTACTTCGCCACTAAAATAGGAAAGCACCTGAGGTTAAACCAAATGTCTATCTGCCTTATTGCGCAAGAATTGGAATTTTTTACAATATATCTCGACCAGCAGCCAAAGTTACATCAGTGCACAAGGGGGGAGGGTGGTTGCCCCCAAAGCAAATCGAAGAGGACCGAGTTTTGCAAACCGCTCCCCAACCCTGAAAAACGACCACAGTCCGCAAAAAAAAAATCAGGCAACAATTGGGCGGGAATTCAAATTTCAGCACAATAATTTAAATTTTCGCGCCAAATTTTAAGAGGGGGACCAGAGTTTTGCATACCCTTCCCCCAACTTCAGAGCCCTGGTAGACCTATAGACATTGCAACAGTCCCAATGGATGTAAATTCACGTGGTTGCAAATCCCACTTGGGCTAAAAACTTCTTTTTGCATACTTGGCGTTTGATCAGCTGGTGCTAATTAATGGGTGTACAGTGTTACACCTCATCTATCACTCACCACGGTTCTGAACCTTTTGCACATTTTTTCAATATTTCAAATTTATTGCGTAAACGTCGCCATTTACGTCCATAAGGCGCAACAAAAATTTTGTCTACCAACGAAAATGTGCAAACCAGAGTGTCCGTTACCGTATTCCGAGCCAACGCGGCAAGGTTATTCCACCAAAAACTATTGCAGCAAGCAAAAAGTTGGTCATCGAGCTTATTCGTAATAAAAGTATTGCCGCTTCATATCTTCTGCTGATTCACTGATTCTACTTCTACTGACACGAAAAAGAATTTCTTCTAAGAATAATTGACTGAAACAATTTCTCCATGCCTCAGCGACGGAAGATGTTGACCGAACAGCGTGAAACGTCTGGCGTCGACGAAAAGACATCGCGATTGATTAAAGCTGCGGATTCAGATGCTGGTGAGTTCAGTGCGAACACTCTTGCAGTTAAAACTTCTTAATTAGGGCACTCGTGAATGGAACAAACTATATCGGAACTCTTAAGAGCTCGGCAGAGTTTTGGTTCTAAAATAGGCGATGTCCATTTTACTACCAACTGCCTTGTTCATTCTAATAGTACTGAATGTCTTATATTTTGTCTGAAAATTTGTCTGAAATATGTCTGAAAATTTGGTTAGCCGTAAAACCCCCAAACTCTTCTGAACTCTTTTCCTCAAACGTTTCATAAAAAATTTCAAAGCGGAAGGTGCAAAGAACTTCTTAAGCGTAGATATGGACAAATAACATATAATTAAGCTAGTCACGCGACGTGTTTGAGATTAGGGGTCAAGATTAGGTTTCACGTTTGCATCGGTTTCTCATTGGGGTCGTGCTCACTCATGGAACATAGTTGTGCGCTCTTGTCCACGTATGAATATTCGCACAGTTGCGCAGCACTTTCACCGAATAGCGCGATCTTGCAGAAATATTTATCTTCTGACTCAGTTCAGTGCGCTGTGTATGCAGAGGCGAGCTTTATTTTATTAAATAATATTATTCTCGCATGGTTCTGATCAAAGCGCTGTCTTTAAAAGCGTTGAAACATTCATTGTCTGAGATTAATATGAGATTCATAGCATGCAGGAAGAAGCTCGGGCGCTCGCACGCTAAAGAGACAATCGATAATTATCCCAATAAAATTCCGCGACGGATCTCAACTGATTACCGTTTCCGCTGCTGACGTCATTGTTGCTGCCTCTATCTGACGCTTAGATTATATTGTGTTGGCTCTGATCAAATTATGATA
>JAQGAX010001648.1:0-10557 GCA_034698105.1 Plectus exinocaudatus | reverse complement strand
GCTGCCGATGATAATACGACAAAATGGGCGCAACAGTAGTGAAAGCGATACAGTGCGTACGACAGCCAAGCAAAGAATAGAAAAATTTTATTTTTGATTCGAGCCCAATCGTATCAATACGTGACAGACGCAATAAACGTAATACGTATATAAAATAATCACCCCGACATACGATTGCAATAAGCCTCAATTTCATACAGAACCCAACACATGATGAAAATTGAAGAAAAATAAGCTGATCAGTATTCATACAGTCTATTTGTGGATACCGAATATCAAATATCAGACATAAACACAAGGGTAGAAGTTGGGGGTATAAGAATTCTTCCTGAAATTGTGAAGCTTTTTGTTGTTTCAAGCAGGGGAACAACAGAAGTTTCGGCTTGAATGTGTAAAACGCTACAAATACTATTGTGGTTCACAAATCTTGACTAAAATTTTCAGAACAATCCTTATACAAGCCCTCCTTCCACCTGCGTCTATGTCAGTCAGCGATTACTGTAGATACGGTAGAGACAAGACGATAAAGAGAAAGGATGAAATAGTCCGACTCGCGTGCAATGACGGACGAATAATACGGCATGGACGAGTAAATAAAACTGTACATCAAACACCGTTAGTAATGAAAGTATTCAAAGAGCGCGCAGAAAAGAAATGGCTGAATCACTGATGCTGCTTGGGAACCCACATGTGCAGATTCTTCAGCGTCTCATTCATACTAGCCGTCCACTTTTGGCAGTCGTTTTTCGAGTCGGCCGACATCAGAATCCTGCAAATCGAACACCTATATCGGACGATTTGCGATCAAAATGAGGAAGAGAGAAATAACTCAATTTCGCAAGCACTGTTATTAATCACTTGACGGCCAAATTAAAGTATACCGTCCATTCACAGATCGTCAGAAATATATAGATTCCTTTAGTCTATTAATTCCGTGAGTAATTATTGCAAGCAAAAGATGTGCAACCTTCAGAACGAAAACAATTAATAATAGGATTACCGCATTTTTTCTCGTTTTCCATTGACGTCTGTGAGCAAGAGGTCGATGTAGACAGTAAATGGTCTTGGGCACTCCTCCCTGTCCACCAACGACACGTGTCTGCTCTTGCACAAGCTCAGGTCGACCGACACCACGGGATCCTGAAAGTCGGGATAATTAGCAACTAATATATATGGTGCGTGGTGGATTCAAAGAAGTCATTTCGAGAGCTACAGGAAGCATAGACTATTTTAAACTGCTCGAATCTTTGTTATCTGTCCAAGCTCGCCCGTCAATGCCCAAGAACCAAAAATGTCATGTTTTCGGCTTTGGATGAAAATTTCAAGCGATTAAGTTTCGAGACAAAAAGAGCGAACAAACTGGGATGGGTTTCAGTCCTGCTACAAGAAATGTGCATTACTGTCGTCTTACCTTGGTTTGCTCGTCATCGGGATAACGCCAAAAGCGCATAGCACCGTCCGCCAGCACGCACCAGAAGCGAGTCCACGATCCCAGTCCGCTGACCTCTTGGAACATGCTCTGAAATGCAACCAAACAATGCCATGAATCACTAAGCCGAAAAGACCATCTAAGTCCAAGCCAAAAAACGTCGATTCTGACATAAATACCAATGCAAAAACATCTTTCCTCAAAGATTACGGTGATACAACACTGTAAAACGGTCCTGATTGCCTTAGGGCTGAATAAAATCATGTAATGCGAATTTCGGGCCTTCTTACCTCCCTTCCCGTAACGCCCAAATCAATCGAGATCGTCATTCAACGTTATGAATTCTTGAGCGCAATCGACCATTGAACCCTTATTTTTACGTGAGGTAATTTTATACAGTCCCTTACCAGGAATCCGCGCTCCTCAACTGCGCCAGCGCTGTCGGCGAAGCAGCGCAATTTGACGAAGACGCCGCCGTCAACGGGGTACTGGACATCGTCGAGCAGGAACTTGCCGCGATTGACGCCGTGCAGGTTGAGGTTCAGGCGTCCGACCTTCTGGAAGCTCGGGTCTATCACCGCCGACGGTCCGCCAGGACTCGTGAAGCCTAAAAATTCAGTAAATTCTTTTAAAACGAAAAATGAGGACCGTGTTATGACATACCTGGGTTGAACAGTGTCTTTGCCTTGCTCTTGACAGTATGAGCCTTGTTGATGCGATACTTTTCTTCGTGTGTAATCATCTCGCGACGAGTGCGCTAAACAATAATACTTAATAGCCATGCCATCCTAAGAGACGTAACAGCGGAAAATTTGCAATGTCTGACAGTAGTAAGTTGCAAAATGTTCTCTCTCGAAGAAACTTTTGTAGCAATAAGAATAACTGATCCCGATGTCGATATTTGACAGGGAGAGCATATCATAAAACGATTAAGATTAAGCTGTACCGAGCGCTATCGCTATAAACGATTTCTGATGCATTTATGACTTCGTAACGAGTTTCTAATGTGCCAGTAGCAATTTCAGCAACACATTTTCACGAAAATTGTAGATTCGGTGCACATACCAAAGCGTAGACTTCGAGCGCAACGGTGAAGTCGTGAGATAGGCCTGTCAACTGGGTATAGTGGGGGAATTCGAGACTGCCCAGCCGCAAACCCTCGTCGCTCGTCACCATCTGAGTCGCGTGCACCACCTCGCGATGCTTGATCAGCACGATGAAGTAGTACAACAGATCGTCTGCAAGAAAGACAGCAGGATAATTAATGTGTTCAATTAATACGATTTAAAGCGTTTTTAAAAAGCCAACATGCCGTCTAGGGATAAGGTTCGGACGGCCATACCCCAGGCCATAAGCCCAACCCGGTGTTCTCTGTGATTATGGCTCCCCGGCTTAGGACGTTTCTACTGTATAAGACAATATAAGCGGATAAAAGTAGAAGCGCGTCAGACGCTGACACGGGAGATCTTCGGATAATTAACATTTCCTTGAGATTCTTTAATCGAAAATAATCGGGCGGTGTACTCCTTTGTTTTGATCAATAGTTGCTGTACGCCCATTTAAAAGCAGCTATTTTGACGTTTGTCAGCAGCCAATAAAATAATAATAAATCAACCGACGATGCATTTTACAATTAAAGAGCATTTCAAGGAAAAGGCACAGCAAAGCGGTGGGCACCATCGGTAGGACGTTGTGTCTTGCGACCGACCGAAAACGACAGAAAATTCATCGGCGACTTGATCGGGCTCGTCATTTCATCAGGCGTAGGCGTCCTACTCCCGCGATAAGTACCGTAAGCGGCTGAGGCAAAAGCGAACAGGGTAAATAATAACAAGCAAATACTGAGATGACATAGAGCAAAAGTATGAAGCAAAGCAGTGGAACAGCGCAGAACAGACACTAACGACTGGAGTCGTTAGAAACGTGGTCGGGGGGACACCAAAACTCGGGCCGGTCCCACGAAAACAGTTGAGCTTGACTCGATCAACTAAAGCCTGGTTCGGTTTCCGGTCCGATTGAGCTGATTCGAGTCAATATACAGTAGAAAACGTTTCTAACAATCACCCTCAGGCATACATGTAAGTGGGGGAGGTCATCCTCCCCCAAATTTTGAATTCCCGCCAATATTTTGTTGGGTTGATTATATTAATTTTGACCCTGATTATCCAAAATTTTTCCTGAACCCCTACCCAACTTTTGGCACCTGTTACATGTATGCCCTCAGGATCGGTCTCTACGATTGATCGCTAAATGCGACGCCCAGCCTGTACAAAACATAGGCTGTGGCTTATACAATGAAAAACCAGTAGCGTCACTCACCACTGCAGTTGACATGTCCGTTGATGAAATCGCGGTTGAGTCGGACGGTGATGTGCGAGATGGTGAGAGTACCGCGGGGGCCGTCCACCGACAGAGGCCGATTTTCGCGTCGGGACGCCGCCACTCGGTCCAGTTCGTGAATCAGGCAACGACGACGCTCAGTCGCCAGCAACAGCGCCCGCTGTGCGTCAACCTGAACCAAGGAATGTCAGAAAATTGAATTACTAATTCTAAAGTGCACCTCTAAAACGGCAAATTAAACGAAAAACGTAGCAAACTGAACTGAACAGACACAGCGTATAAGATACAGCAGTGGTTCAAAGAATATTCTGAACGGGGCAAAAAATACAGTTTACGGAACTCGAATGTGGTCATGAAGGTTATCAATCAAAAGCTTCATTAAACGATAGCGTTGCAGAACAAAAGGTTTCAAGACGCTCAAAGAAAAGTAGCCATTAACCAACTAGTTCTAAGCCGGTTTATACTTTACGAAAGGCACAAAAAAGAACATGTCAAACGCACCTCTTCGCGACTGCCCTGGAACTCCTGTGAGGCACGACAGTAGCCGAGCGCGCGAGACGCCTGCGAAATCTGCTCCTGCTGCACGTTCACTGCCTCGTTGAGCATCTGCAAAGCAACGCTTCTTGCACCTAATACTGATAAAGAAGTTATTTTAGAAATAGAGTACACTGGCTAACCATTAACCCATTGGGTCACTGGCAAGAGTTTCAGTTGCACACACCTTCTCAACATTCAGAAGAACAGTTAGTGTCAACCAACCTTGATTTTGCGTTCAAACTGCGACTTGTCCAAGTGGGGTTTTTCGATTTTGACACTGAAGTTGGCGTCGTCTCGTTTGGGCGACATGCTCCCGGTGTGGCGGGCGACGAGCGGCGTCGAGGCGCTGGCCGCCGATGAGCGCTGTTGACGCTGCATGTTCCTGTAGAAACTGACCGAGTGCGTTAACGCCTTCGTCGTCGCCTCATCGTCGCCGCTCTCCACCACCGGCGTCTTCATTGGGCTCACGTTCTGAAACAATCCCTCCGTTAAAAATGATTGAATTGTATCCTATTCGTTAAATTTTTTGTTTCAAACATTGTTCGTGATACAATGTTAGCATAATAAATCGATGTTCGCAACGATGCGATGGCTTTCATATGATCAAGGTGTGGCTCGCAGTAGTTTGAATCGTGAAACGACAACTGTGGCGCAAGACAATACTACCATACATAGACACTGCATAAACTGAGCATGCGGTAATTGGCACTATATGTTTTGAACGCGCCCAACAACCGATAGCATGGGACGGACAGACTTGTCCGATTACTACTGCATAAGAGTATTTCCTTCACAGCTATAATTTTGAATACGCGCATTAATCAGACATCGCGTTTGTCTGTACTTATAGCGTGCAAACACGATGTCTGATGAATAGTTGAGAAGGGGATAATTGAACCATTATACCTTGCTGCTGACGAACTCGAAGACTTCGTCGATGAGCTCATCCGCTTCATGGCTGGTCGGCGAGCGGAGTAAAGCAGCAGTCGGAAGCGATGCGGCGACCAGATCAAGACGCTCCTCTTCGTATTCTTCTTCGTCGACTTCCTCTTCGGTGGTCGGCTGCTCGTCGGCGGACACCTTAAATTAACTGTTTGAGATTCGTTAAGTCTAACAGTCAACATCGCTAATTTATATTAACCCCAATATTATTACTTGATAGATCTTCAAAACTGGGATATTTTCAGAGCGGAACGTTCATGTTCTGGAGTTCATTTCAAACTGGATACAGTAACGCGGATCACATAGTATTCGGCGAAGTAATGGCATGCTACAGCAAACCAATGCCCCGTCTGCACTGCCGTATAAGAAAATGATAAGAGGATATCAGCGTTTCACTCCAGTAACGTTCGACACCAAGTAACAGATGTTTCTCTCCCTCTTTGCATTCACAAATATTTCGAGTTTTGACGAAGCCTACGCGTTTCATATTTCGCGGATTGCAAGCGCGTCTCGGCAATAATAAACAATTACACTAAACAGCGGCCGTTCTCAAACCATTCAAAATTGCATAAGACTACTATGATCAAGTAAATTAGCAGTGTCGACATACTAGAGTTAACCGAAGCAGCAGCGCCGCTGCTAACTGAACTTAGAACGGTTTAAGAACGGCCGCCGACTTCAACGCCCAGTAATTGACCTCCTCCTCCGTGGCCGTCTCGACCTCGGCGTTCTTGTCCTGGTACCCATCGCCATCAGCACTATCTTGATCCTCCTCGTCAATGTACTGCGGTGGTGGTTCCGAGCGAAGATGGCGACCTGTCTGCGCAGTTTCAGCAGCAGGCGTTGGCGACGATTCGTAGGCTGGAATAATTTTTGCGATTGCGATTGCGTTATACATCCACTCGCAAATAACTACACGTCAGTGTAAGTCGTTTGCGACACTTATTCGCGCCTCATGAAGTAGTACCTATGAGATGATGTAGAAAAGCATTGATCTACTTATTTATTACGAAATTTTGACCACCAGTAGAACTCTGCTAATTGTACCTCACTGTCAATAATGTAACGAATTAAACGGTAGGATCTTTTCTTTACTGTGGATTGAATATTTTGTACGATTATTCAAAAATTTTGGCAGCCAAGTTAGCATGTTTCACAATTTGACAGAGTTGGCGAAAATTTTCGTTCGAATTGATAGAGAATACGGATCGAAAGAACGATGATGTTTCCAAAGTTTCGACTACATAAGTGCAAAACTAGAACTGATTTAAGATATATGGACAGATATAATTCGAAAAATTTGAATACATAAGGACATAATCAAATTACTGTACCTGGTAGTTTGCTCTTCGATCTCTGCTTTTCGTTGTACAACTTATCCTTATAGACGTTCTTCACCATTATAATTGCCGCGTCGACTAACTCATCGCCCTTCTGGTCAGGGTGCAGCGGCGTGCCAGTCGACGATGATACCTTCAACAATTTCAAATAGGAACTGGCCCTTAAAAGGGAGCCCGAAGTGAACAAAATATTGTAATTAAACGATTTTTTGCGAACAAAAAAGCATGCTAATATCGAATAAATAAATAAATTTTTTACTAATTTGACCTTTTTTTGCAAAAATCGCGTTTCGGGGTCGAAACTTTCTAATGGAAGCACAACGGAACCGTTAATTTGCCCCCGATACGATTTTGGTTCACACTTACAAAACAAAGTAAACTTGCGTCCGTGGGACTGAGGACAGATCAATAGTAGTGTCCCCATTAAGAAGTTTTGACAGTGTGCAACATCAACGACGAACCTCCCATCGATTGCGCAGATTGCGAATGGCCTGCTGGCGTTGCTGGTCCTGAAGCAGGTCGAGGACTCTATCACGAACGGGCGACACGCGATAGGCGGCAGTCGTCGAGCGAGCAGTGGACTTGGACGGTGCCGACTGAGCGACATAACGAGAAGCCGGTGGCGCGACTGGTGTCCGTCTGTTGGCGACCAGATGCTCTTGCTTCGCAGGTTCAGCGCCCGGTGATCGAGTTTGTTGCACCTATATCAGTGAGGATTGATAGATAACCAAGTTTTGGCCGAGATGCGACCGTTTGGAAAGAATCCCGGTTTATTGCGAATTGCCAATGTAATGTATTATAAGTGCGCGCACATGTGATACCGTCTCTCTTCTTGTCAGCCCCTCATCTGTTTCGTTTCCGATAAACTATTTGGTGCTTGTGTCCTATATGTTGGATGAACACAAATTTGCATCCGCAAAGCAGCGCGCTTTGATCTCTTTCGGTGGACGAAAAATTGAGCCAACCTGAGCTTGTGCGGCCGCCTCTTTCCATATGCTCTTGGCTCGTTCGCGTCCGTTCATCAGTATATCATCACCGCCCTTGCCGACCGATTGCTTCTCGAACATCTCGGCCATGGCGCGCGTCTTGCTCGGCTGCGGAGTGGCGTTCACCGGCTTGTCCATCGCCCGATCGGCCGCCATACTAATCACGCTGACTGGGTCGTCTTCGACGGCCGGACGGACTACCGTACGATGAACCACATGAACCACCTCCTGTTTCTGCGGGGTTGGTTGCTTCTTAGGAGTCGGGGAGTTCTTGGCGGACGATGGAGACTTCGCCGACGTCGGAGTCACTGGCTGAAACAATGAAGTCGATAACAAACGCAAACGATAATATAAAAAAACTAGAAACGAGAGACAGTTAAAATTAGCTGGGGCACACTCAGTGATGGCACGCACGACACACAACATACTTTGAATGAAACGCCCTTCAATATTCTGAAAAGTCGTGTAATAAGGCTTCATGTCGCATCCTGAGCGCGACAGCAGTAATGTACCGAGAATGAGTCGGCCCGATCCCGGGCAGCGCACTTCAGCGTTGAAATTTGCAGCTCAATCCGAGCCCAAAAACATCAGTGATGGAAAGCAGGCATACCTTCTCGCGCACGACGTAGGCTTCGGCTCCGCATTCGTCGGACGACGACTGATCGGTGGCAGTGCTGTCCTCCCGGTACTGCTCGTTCAAGGGGTCCACGCTGGAGCTGGAGCAGTCGACCTCGGTAATCTTGCTGTCACTCTCGAGGAACGTCGACGACTCGTCTTGCATCGCCATCATCGCCACCGGACTCGAAAAGCGCAGCTCGCGTTTCGGCTCAGGTTGCGCTAGCCAGGACACTAGAAAAACGAGCATTGCATGTCTATTAGACTCAGGTGGGCACGGGGATTGTACACCCACCCATGGGTTTGGTAACTGCACGTACCCCCCCCCCCTCAACAAGCATCGGATAAAACAGCCCCAGCCGACCTCCGTAGTATTCAGCGCACCCCCCACAAAATTTTTGGTGCCCACACGCCCACCTCTGATTAGACTATTCCAGAGAAGCGATTTTGAACGTGAATAGTCAATGAAGCGCCATAATTAAGGAAGCAATAGCGCGTTTCACCACGATCATACCCTACGACTAACAATACTCAGTTTCTGCGTTAAAACTCCGTTCTGTGAGGACTTTCCACAGAATAGTGTACAGAAGCGCGTCCACTAACCAATAATAGCTATTATCTCCTTGCAATGAGTTACATTAAATTTCATCGCAGACCGCAAAAAGATGTAACAATTGACCACATGCCTGAAGATGTGACATTGGACGACACAGTATTGGACGGCGGCACCATCGTCGATTCACTTGGCGACTTGGCGATGATCCCGGCGGCGGCCAACTCCTTGGACGAAGGCGTAAAGAGGGCGCTCGCTCGGCTCTGGAATGACCTGTCTTGTTGATGAACTTATATGAGTACAATTTGTTTAACGCAATTGAGACTACATCAATTTTTAAAGTGGCACTTCTGCTCCGATTCAGATAAATTAAGTTCCCCGCCAATAACCCTTCGCCGCCCATAATCAATATGATTCCGAAACTGCACGTTTTAAATTTATGTCTTTGCAGTGGGGGATTGCATAACCACCACAAGGTTCAATATGAGCCCATGTTTAATGTTTATGGTTTTTATTCACCGCAAAGAACGAACCGAATAACAAGGTAACACCGACGACACTGGATTGGTGAAATGAGTACCTCTCCCTTGAGCTGTCTGGGCGGAGTGCCGCGCAGGTAGGCCTCTTTGGGCTTGCTATTGGGCTTCACGTCGTACTCGAACTCCTCCAGATCGGCCGCCAACGCCGCCATACGCGCCTTCCGTTCCGCCTTCTTCGCCGTTGTTGGAGACGCGGTTGATGACGTCATATTGTCGGTCTTGGATGGTGTGAGCACGGCGGCCGCATTGTCGGCGGCGGGAGGCTGTTCAGATTCTTTTTTGATCACCTAAAAACGAGGTCCAATAACTGATACGGGATACCCAGCGAAATTTACAGGCTGCAGCCGTAGACTCAAATGAATGTTTTAGACTGAGTGAGGTTTCTGACCAATCAAGTTATTCCGATTTCAAATCCAGCCAATCGAGTGAGCGCTTTTTCGACTGGGCCTGGTCGAAATAAATTAGACCGATTGGTTCCTACCACTGCAGGACCCACAGGAAAGGGCCGGATCTCCCAATATTTTGTATGAATCAGGCCAGCCACCGGCCTGAGAAAGCTTCTAGGCAGGGCCTTGGAGACGCTTTTTTGGATAATTCCGGCCTGGCACGCGAATACCACGGATAATACGCAATCGCAGAATAAACATAGCTAAAAAAACGAACCTCCAAAGCCTCAGTTGGGTATAGTGAGGCGCGTCTGGGCTTCGGTTCAGGAGCGGTACCTATCTCTTCATCTTTGTCTGTGAATGATGGTTTCTTCACCACTGGTTCGGGGGATTTCGGCTCTGAAAGACAAAAAATTTGTGTCTGAGAATTTATGACTGAGACCAAACCAAAACACAAGTTTAGCTTAGCATATGCAATCAATAGCATAGATTTTTAAAATCGCCGAGATTCTTTCTGATTCGATCTCTAAATGGTCGAATCAGAAAACAATGGAATGCGTCGCTGGGAGCTAACACAATGCCGATGTGACGAGAAATATTTCAGAAACATATAGTCATCCATGGCAAATAATTCTAATGGCACCTACACCTTCATGCCGGGTGCGTGGTTAGCAAATGAAAAACAAACAATACGATGGGTTTCGCAAGACGCTATCTGCTCCAACAAATATGACAACCATGCTCAATGATCACTTAATTAAACTGACGATTAACATGGTTTGTAAATGCTAATAATTTATATCGCACTAATGGAGATAATCAGATTTTAAAACAATGAAAGTATTGCATTTCAATGCACGCAAAAGCTGCCGGTGAAAACCAGAAAGTCA
>JAQGAX010001647.1:0-10558 GCA_034698105.1 Plectus exinocaudatus | reverse complement strand
TTCGGGTTCACCGTTAACCTGTTCAGCGACTTTTTGCCCACAGGATGATCAAAATGTGGGCAACACTGATAACGAGCTATCGAACAAAGGGCGACATATTATCTAATAAAATCCTTCATGCATTCCTTGGATTTGGAGTGGCATTGATCGATCTCAATCGCAAACCGCTCTGGGGTTCCACCATCACACCACTAACAGGAACGGCATGCAGCATCGATTGAGATAGTTTAGTGCACTTCAACAGGTTCTTCACGCCTTTGCGGAGATCGCGCTGGCGAATGGTGAAGACGAAGAAGTTGGAGATCGGATTGATCTGATTGAAGACGTAAGTGTAAGGAACGAGCATTTGGGGAGCGCAAACATCTGGTTCTTTGAAACACGTTCGCCAACTTACTGATAACGAGTCCATAAAATAGACCACAGTTGAGAACGTCCGGTACTGTTCATTAAAACAACGATACGCTGCTGCAAAGAAATTAAAGAAGAACAACATGAAATCTGCTTTGATACTCGTCGTCTGCATCGTAAGTGCTCAGTTGTTTAATACTCCATTATTTATTTATTTATTTATTTCTCGACTTTGCAAATTCATTCAATTCAAACAGTTGATATCCGTAGTATACAACATAAGAGCAACATAGTAATAACGCAGGCCGAGAGGGGATTGGTGGCAACCATTTCTGGCGACTAACCACCCCTTTTAGATAATAGGGTTAGAAGTTTGGTTGATAGTAATAATTAAAAATTTAAGATTGTATGTTACTTTCTAAAAACGATTTTTTTTCAGGTCGCGCTCAGCTTTTTTTCATCTGTCAAGGCGAAAGGTTCATACTTGTTTTACAGATAGTGTAAAAAATTCTGGGAACTATGAAATCTGTCATATGTACTGAAAGATTGGTCCAAAGGGTTTATGGTATGGGTATGTAATTCAGGTGCATAATCAGTCAGATATTTCTCAAATTGCATTGTATTTAAAATTTATACTACAAACGGCGATAAGGTGATAGATGTAGGACCACCACTTCCAGGTCCATTCCAGACAGGGAATAGCTTTCGCAATTACCCCAAATATTTTGTTGGTGTTTATTTCGTGCAGGGGCCTATTTCACTAAAGGGCAGCCACTGTGCTTAGTTGGCTGCGTCTTATGCAGTTGTGAGGTCTGATATGGCTGAGAAATGCGACTCAGTCAGCTCAGAATTACATAATTACACGCCACACGTTCAGGCGTATTAGCTTACTGTAGGCTTAGGCTTAGGGAGCCAATTGCGTTCTATCTCTGTTCCTGAAAACTGGCGTATCGACGACGTACCCTCTCAGCGGATACCCTTTAGTGAAATAGGCCTGTGGAGTATTGAAAGACTGATCAACCTAAATGAGGAACAGAAGTGAGAAAATTTTTATCGGTTGATCGGTTTTCTTTCGATGCCCCTCTCTTCCACCATTTTGTACTCAAACATAAATGAGCAAATAGAACGAGGAAGAGAAAGAGCATTTTTAAGCTCAGGTGGGACTCGAACCCTCGACCACTGGGATTTCTGGTAGAAAGCTCTACTGAACGACCTTGCCGGCACATCCATTCCGCTTACGTTCAATAATGAAGTTTGATTATAGAGGCCGAGGGAACAATTATGTCGGTTCAAGAACTCTTGAGCGTCGGAATGAATCGCAACAAAAGAGCAACGTTGCCTTGTGGCTTCTCTGGGTGTACGGCAAACAATTACAGTTGCTGTCCAAAAGACAAATGCGCCGTTCGTTGTCGAAATGAGGGAAGTTATAACGCATGCTATTGCCAAAATAAATAGATTTTGCTGAAATTGGATGGGACCGTGAACCGGCCCAGACGGACCCAGCTATACCCTGTACCATTACGAATACTGGTTTAGTATGACATTTTGGACGCGTCTTCATTTTTCATGCCATACTTGTAATGGATAAAATTTTCTGGAAAGACAATCTATATACTTGTAATGGATAAAATTTTCTGGAAAGACAATCTATAAATCTTGAAAGGGCTATTCAAAATATCGTAAAGAGGTGCCTGTGTATTATACAGAGAATTGAAAACAATCGGCTGTGTCCACTGAGATTACGATACGTAAGCTGCAAAGAAAATTAGGGAAGAGCAACATGAAATCTGCTCTGATCTTCGTCATTGTACACGTTGTTTTTGAATAAATCAGGTTGTCAGAACCACAACGTGGCATCCTGCAATTTGTCTCCAATATTTTTAAATATTGACGAAGGGTTTGAGTCAAAACTGGGGTGCCCTCAGGCATTACTGTAGACGTATGGCTTAGACGTAGCTATCGAACAAAGAGAGAGATATTCTCTGATTAACTCTTCATGCATTCCTTAGATTTGGGGTGGCATTGATCGATCTCAGTCGCCAACCGCTCTGGGGTTCCACCATCACACCACTAACAGGAACGGCATGCAGCATCGATTGAGATAGTTTAGTGCACTTCAACAGGTTCTTCACGCCTTTGCGGAGATCGCGCTGGCGAATGGTGAAGACGAAGAAGTTGGAGATCGGATTGATCTGATTGAAGACGTAAGTGTAAGGAACCAGCAGGTTAAAGACTCCGCCGAAATAGGGCGCTACGAGCAACTTTATCATCAGTGGGACGCAGTTGAAGGCAAACGTGCAAATGCTGCATATGCTCAATGTTGTTGTCACCTGAAAACTAACTGTGCATTTCACAGACTGCTCGATTTCCCAGTGAAACCCGTTGCCACTAGAGTAACCATGGTAAAATAATGATTAATGATGAAAACAGGCGCGGCGTTACTAAGGGCGCGACGGGGGATAACGGTTTTGATTCGCTGTTGATCCGCTGATTCGCTAGCAACGGCCAATCAAAACCGTTATCCCCTCCGTCGCGCCCTTAGTAACGCCGCGCCTGGATGAAATCAAAGCGACTATTGAGGCTAGCAATATGCCATGAAGATCATGCTGAATTTTCGCAATATTTCTCGTATGCAAAAGTCACGTGCCAAAAATTTCGCATATTGGTGGCGCGATTACAGTGATATACAGTAGAACCCGGATATAAGAGAAACCCCGGATATAAGAGACATTTTTCGATTTCCCCTGCGTTCTCTTATATCCGGGTTACACTGTACTAAAAGCAGAAGGGATGAACTTTTTGGGCACCCCTCTACATAGCCCGCACCCCTTTGTTCATGTCAGAACATCCATCGTTTACGCACTTACCTTCCGTTGAACATCCATCGCTTTCTTTTGCATTGCTGAAATTCTCTGGCTGCCCTCGCTCAGCTTTGTCATTTTCGCATTTACGAAAATAACAACTATATACAATATTATGCTTGAAAAGTCGGCGACCACCGCGAGCCAACTATAGTAAAGACGATAGCTATCTTCAAAAGCTGAATCCGTAAAACAGATCTGCTGTTTTTCAGGGTAAGTATATGGTAGTGTAATAATGATACCTGCAAGAATGGACTTTGGATCTCAACTACAATTATCGAGCATCGTGATACAGTATGCCTTCCGCGCAAGACCTATCGCCCGATCCATTATAGAATCGCCTGTGTGTTCTCGAACGTTGAGACGCAGTGACGCACAGCATAAATTGTGACGCGTGTCCCGTTCTTTGTTTAGTTTCCGCTGATTGACAATATAATCAGATCAGGCTCACGTAGCCTTTGCTTTCAAAGTTTTGGCCCAAAATTCTCACTTAATATGAACCTACAATCCCTGATAAGTCTGCCAGGCCTCCGCTAGGAACAGAATCAAATAAAAGTGATACGTACCAGTAACTAAGTTGACAAACATGAACAGGTATGTTCCGCCAACCAAACAGTACGAATATCTCGTTGTCAAGGCATAATAGTGCAGCGGAAATCTGACCGCTATGAAACGATCAATGCTGACGGTGAGCTCGAAGATGTGGCCGAGTGGACCGGCCCATGATAAAATCCAGTTCCATGGCTTTAGTAGGCAGTCAATGCGAGAGACGAGTTTCCCGGCTGCACCGTTCATAATGAGCAGATTTCTCATCAAGCCACAAATCACGAGGCCGAAGCCTGAAGTACAGTTAGCGTAATGGCGCTAAAACCAGGCGCATATCTGAGGGCAGGCGTGGGCAGGCGCGTAGCTAGAAATCGAAAACCGGGGGCAAAATCGATATCTGGGGGAGGCAGAAATACCCCCAGCCTGCCGCCTATAGTAAAAAATTTTTTTCGCGCCATTTTAGCTGGAGGTACCCACGGTGCACATGTCTGCAGAGGCAACTCGACACTTTTCGCTTTTCGGGCCTCCAAAAACTGGGTGGGCAAATCCAAAACCGGGAGGTATCGCCCCTCCTTCAGCTACGCGCCTGGGCGCGGGGCATATTCCCCGGTTATGGATTTGCCCAACCAGTTTTTGGAGGCCAGAAAAAATGATAAGGGCCCCTTTTGAAAACATCGATTGCCTCCGCTGGATATCAATTTTTTACCACCGGTTTTGACAGTAAGTTTCTTTAAATTAAACCATTACTTTGAGACTCTAAAAATCTACAGATTACAGCAGTGGTCGACTCCAGTGTTCTCATTACTGTTGAAAAGTAAGATAATTTAGCTAAGAACTTTTACATTTTATATGATTTCTATTCAGTGTCTTCACCTTATTTTTTGACATATTTATTTGTTCACATTCATTTTTTAATTTTCAGCAATTGGAAAATAAATATATTAGATCGATACCTTCACATACGTCTAACAACGCTAAGCCAGCAATTAAAATATACTCCTTGCGCTGTCTTAGAGGTTCATGAAAGACGATCGCTCCGAAAATGAGCACATTAGAGGGTATCAAGAATAGCCCTTGACAAAAGAAAATCCAGTACAAGTGAACAGATGAGGCAAAGTTGGTTTCTGAGGTGGTGTTCGTAGTCGAAGAGTAATTAGTCATCTTCGCAACTTCAGCACTCAGCCTTCAAATGATATTTTATCAACAGTAATACAAATGTTTTCGCTCTGCTTTGCTAGGTGAGGGACATAATCTGGCAACTACTAACTTTACATTTGTGAATCTATATATTGGTAGAAATTTTGCATCAGTAAATACGCGAGCACATACCGATGGTCAACGAACTAAAGGACACTATGCGCAAGAAGTCTTCGAATAGAGCAAATACGTTTGTGATTAAAATCGAATTTTCCATCAGTGGTAATTGTAATCAAGTGCCACAAACTTTCAGCTGCTCAGCGCCGCATTATCAGATAGGAATGAGATGGCCTGCATTTGACGAAACGACGTCCTGACGCATCCAACTTTTGCTTCCGCGTCGCAAAACAGAGGCCCTTCATACCCAGTACAGCTTGGCGCGCAAATCTGAGACCAATTCCTTTTATAACGGTTAGTTACACGAAGCCAAATACAATCGTACTGTCAATCAATTTGTACACTGATGGATAAAAGAATAATAGATCCATGAGCCAAATTTTCGTTGTCATTTTATACCTTCTTTGCGAAGCATCACGACAACTGTGGCCTCGGACACTCGTTAAAGGCACGAGTAAAACTGAAATTGGACCTGACCAATCCTGGATCGACCACATCCATAATTCAAAGAGAGCTTCGCTTACTTCCTTATCATGTTGCGATTTTGTGAACCGCGTTCGCGACGTACTCTAATTTAGTGGGGGAAAGTATTTCTGACTTCACGCAAACGTATATCGGAGGAGCGCTGCCGTAAAAGTACGAAGAAGGAAACCTCCTAGCTACAAGCGCTCCTCGGGGAGGTTACCGGGGTCGAGGGGCTAATTTAGCTAATTAGTCCTTTAAAACGGCGCTGAAAAGCTGTTGTTGCGAGAAAGTTATGTCTCTCGCGTATAAATGCGTCAGCGCTTACCCGGACAGAAACGAATTTCGCATTTTTATCATTATGAAAAATAAAGATTGGTCAAATTGTCATGCGGGTTTAGTTTCTCAACCCCAAACGACCCAAACTCGATATTATCCAATATAAAGCTCAAATATTTTTCGTCTCAACGTGACGAAAATGTTATCGTAAAGAAAATCAAGATTGTTGAATGAGAGCATGTCGTGTTTTGTTTGCTTAACTCTCCTGCACATGTTTTTCTTGTCATAAGCAAGATAATTATTTATTTAAATATTCAAGGTATGTCAAGCAAAACGAGAAAAACAAGTTGGGTCACACTACATGCTTCCACGCACTTTTCAATGTTCAGAGCAAGCCAGCCATACTGCACTAAAAGCAATAACATCTTCATTCTAAATGTTGCCAAATGCATCATAAAAGGCAAAAACATTGAAAAGCAACAGATCTTCCCACAGCGCAGATGCGGTATTCAATGCAGCGCGTTCATACAAACGGCGGAAAACATTCAAATCGATAGACAAAATGAATAGGACAAAATATGATATATGACGACGAATCAGACTCGACAGTAAGTCACGATCACGGTAGACATGGTCAAGGCCCGGCAGCTGGGGGTGATAATCCTTTTTACTAGCTAGGGGTCGTATCATCTCCAGATGGCTAAAACGCAATATGATCTCGCACAAATTTCAAAAAATTTCCCATTTTTCGATTTAGTACTACCTCTTGTAGATCAATTTTTCGGCTTATGTTTCATAGGTAGCCAATTCAATGCACTGAAACCAATCGAACCCGTTGCCCTATTAATATCGATAGGACATTGGCAGGACACGTCTATGGGATCTGACCCGAAGCCAGGGGCCAAACCCACCCAGACCCCTTGAATATACAATAGGTATAAGGCAGTATTAAACAGTAAAACCGATCGGAGCCCTTGTCCTATCGATATCGATAGGGCATCGGTAGAACATGCCCATGTCTCCCGTGAATTAATTGATGAATTATTAATTAATTAATTGATTCCAGCGGCAAAGCGCAGCGTTTCGTTTTGAAAAGCGGGTTTCGCGCCTTCGGTTTCGATGCCGATCGGTATTATTGAAACCGCGATCATACTTCGACCTATCGAGTAGCGCCTCACGTAGTCCTCCTCGTCCTTGTTGTCATCGGTCACCGGATCGAGAGCCCAAACGGCCGGCACGCCCTTGCCGAACAGGGCGAAGCAGACATTTGTGACAATTAGTAGTCCAGCGTATACGTACCAGACCACGTTCCACTGGGCGACGGTGTTGTCAGGAGCGAGGCCGCCGACCACCACGGGGACGATCAGCATCGTCACGCATAGCATCATCTGTAGGGAGGAAAGAAAGCTGAATTATTAGGAGCTAACGCCAGGCACCACAACTCCACCGATAACGTTGACTTTTGGGGTAGTTTTTGGGGATTTAAGGGATAATTTAGGTTTCATTTTTTAGAGTTAGCGAGCGCAACGAGCCTCGTCTACTAATCCATCCACCATCCACCATATTTGGGAACACGTATTGTGCCCAAATATGGTGGAAGTATAACAGTCAAACGGTTCCTACAGTCAAAGTAACAAACCCCTCTGGGGCACTAATATCTGCTTTAGCAAGTCAAAACACATCTGCACGATGCTCATGACGAAGGGACTGTAATAGCGCGAGATGAGCGTGGCGCTCTTGTAGAAGCCGCCGGTGTTGAAGCCGAGGATGCTGGTGCCACAGATGAGCAGCGATAGGGCGAGCATAGGATCGGTGGTGGGGACGAAGGACAGTCCCATGAAGGTCGTCATTCCCCAAAAGGCCAGCGTATTGTACACCTTGACTTTGAGAGTTTCGGGAAAGCAGCGCACCTAAAACTCACTTTGACAAATAGTATAGATTTGCGGGTACTGCTGCGTACTCTCTGTATAATCTCAAATAAGCCACCAAAAACTAAATTAAAGAATTGCTTACAGCACCGGGGATTCCCAGGCCGTCTCCGATCCAAGTACTAACCCGGCCCAACGTTGCTTGACTTGCCAGATCGGACGGGATGGCGTATTTTCAACGTGGTATGGCCGTAAGCGATAGCAATGGCTGACAAATTATCTCATATTACAATAGAACAAAAGCAGGCCACTGAGGTGGGTGTTGGGTGATGCCACCCTCGTCCTGTAGGCGGTTGCCATTTGAGCAAAAAATTGGGGTCCACTATCCCCCTATTGTTCTTCTATTACGAGGAAAATGACTGCGATGAAATGGCCCGCAATAAAGTGTCCTACAATCCCGACAGGTGCCCGCCTCTGAGGATGAAGTAGCAAAATACGGTTCGCACCTTGTCGCTGGTGAAGCCACTGATTAGCTTAACGACGAACTGGACGAACGGGGGAAGTGCCGCCGACAGACCGGTTGTCGCGGCCCTTTTGCGACAAAGGCTTTGATGTTGATTTGACTGTGCTGGTTTGCTCTCTTTAGTTGTCTGCCACGCGGGTCTTTTCTTTAGATGTTTTTTGAGTTCTTGTGGTGTATCGTCGCAACAGTACACCCGGTTATTGCCCTTTATTTACTGACAAATAACCCCAATAGATAGACCGTACCCTTTGGTAACCGGCCGACTTAGAGCACACGACTGCTTGCCAGGCGCGAACGTAGCTAAAAGTGAAGCTTTCCCGCAAACCAAACGTTCACAAGAGCCATAATTATGCCATCAAAGTATTGCCAATGAGCCGAAGCGGGAACAAGCGGGAAGCAAAGGGGTGAGCCAATGCCGAATAGAATAACAAGTAAGCAGCCAAGTGCTTGGAGGTGACGTTTTCATTGGTAAACGCTAGCAAAGCATTAGAGAACGGGAAAATAGCAATGCTGACCCAATACATATTGATTACAGTATCCACGGTTTCACAAAAAATCGCGATCCTTCGCGGCACCGGTCTTTTCCACGGGGAACATCATCACCTTGTTCAAGTAGGTGGGGGAGAAGATCATGACCAGGTTGGTGCCCGAAAAGTTACTGATCGCCGCTACCCACACCACCCATACGGCGAGCATCTTGTAGATGCGTGAGTAGGGGACGTTTCTGGCCAGCTGCAGTATACCGTATTTTAAGAAAAGGTAGTATTGGTAGTACATACAGTACATACATAGCCAGGTCCGGCATTTTCCCCTAAAATTTCAGGTTTTTCCCCAACCAAACTCAAATTTTAACCAAAAATTTTGAATTTTACAGTAGTACTAACATTTCTACCATTTTTTGCCTGACTATTTACATTTTCAAGGGATCAAGTTTTTTCTCGGGTTGTGGTACAGGATCCCCCAGCGTCCCCAGGTATACCTGTGGTACAGAACTACTACTACTCCAATCCGGTAAAATTCTATGTGTAGAGGACACTTTACCTAAGTTAACATGTAAGCGGCTGGGGGTGGGTAGCACCAGATTGCGTTTTGAAGGCACGGATGTTCTCCCCTAACCCGAGTTGCATCGGTGACAAAAATTTCTAGGGGTACAAAACAATGGGATTTTGGCCGCAACTTACACAGGATAGAGTGAAGTTTTCCGAATTTTGTCAGAATTTTGTACCCTCCAGTCGTCGACCGGTGCCCACTTCTCGGTGACGCACAAAACAGACCTGGGCCCGCTTCGGCATCTGGAGGTCGCTGTCGCAAATTGCTCGTTCGCACGATGAAATAATAATAATACAGTGCTACTGTCTCTGAAAACAGTGCAATCCCCTAAAATTGCACGGAATTTCTCATTGGAAAGCAATCTGAAAGCTTACGATTATGTTAAGGTTGAAATTAGTATCCTTCTAGAAAAACGCTTCGCACTGCCGCCTCAACTGCACAGTAAAACGATCGTTCGTTTTCCACAGTTTTCATAGACGACCGGAAGCGTAAGCGGCAGTTACAATGCGCACACAAGACACAAGACACAAGACACAAAGACACACAAAAGATACTGTTTGTGTCCTGTGTCTTGTGTCTTGTGTCCGCATTGTAACTGCCGCTGTAGATAATTGATCGCTCATCGAGAAACATCTTCTTCTCAGACTTGAAGAATAGAATATTGACGTGCTGAGTCTGAAATGATAGCTTTTAGATGACCTAAACCAGAGATGAGCACCTATGTATTATATATACCTAAAATTTTAGCTGCCTTATTGACGACCATGTTTAGCTCAAAAACGATTTGCTCCCCTTATGGTTGATAAAATTCTTATATCTCAACTCCAAATTCCGAAGTTACACGAGGTGCAGTATGATACCCCTTAGGGGTAAAGGCTTGTTTCCCAAGCGAAAGTTATTTTGAAAGACATAAAAATGAGAAAAGTTTGCCATATTATTTTCAACAATAATATCAGTTCGAATTTTAACATTAATAAGAGAATTCTATTTGAAAGGTATGTTTTAACGTTTAACACTGTTATCTAATAACTTTGAGAAGTGGAGATCCTCAAAAATTGCATTTTTAGTGCTCCTATTAGGTTACTTCGCAGAAACTGCACTTTAAAGCATGTTTCGTTAATAGCCCTCTCGCTTATTTTCCGGTTTCCTGTTTAAGGGCCAAAAAGATGAATAAATGAGTGACGTCTGATAGGTCAATGTAGTGAAATAATGCCTGCTACTATTCTTCAACGGTTTCTGAGTTGTTATCTCTTAGGGTGAATGGTTATGTTACCATATACTGTACATGTATATGCGCAAGACGCGTG
>JAQGAX010001646.1:0-10559 GCA_034698105.1 Plectus exinocaudatus | reverse complement strand
GATATGCGGTAATTTATTTGCTCACAAGGTTGCAGGCATCGTTGTACGCAAATGGCGTCGTTGTGGTCTTTATCGTACTTCAGACACGAGTAGTACACGCTTGGTGTGCACTCGATTTGACTTCCTTTTCGATCTGTAACGAGCAAAGCTGCATTGACCACGCTATTACTGAGACGCTCCCATGCTAAGTGAGGCTGAGACTGGTCTCCTCTCCTTCGCAGTTCAGATATGGGCATAGTTATAATTAGAAGGGCAAGGGGGATCGAACAATTAAAGGGCAATTACAAAATTGTTCTGGAAATTTTCTCTCTGGAAAAATTATTTTCGCCTTGTAGAGGCGAAATTTTTTTGGTGATTATTTGAATTCGCACCGAAATCCCGACACGATGGAACCATACCCTCCCCCCCCCCCGAGAAGCTCCAGTCCCCCTGACCTTGTACACCGGTTACACTTATGGGGATGAGGATGGGGACAGTACTCAGGCACTCTCATACCCACGGTGAATAATGAAAAATGAAAGGTCGCCGGGTCTGGCTCAGGGAATATCCCCCCAGCAGTGCCGCTTATGTCAGAATTAGTCTGCACTAGTCTCGTCCCTCTCGTTCGCTGGTTATTTGGTAGGCTTTTGTGAGAAACCCAGTGAATCGAGTGACGAACAAAATATATTCGTCACTGCAGTGCAAGACGAACGAGAGAGACTTACCGTATTTTAAGAAATAGTGACACAAAGGTGAGGCCAAAAACACCTTGTTCCCCTTATGCTTTTAGTTTTTGGCAAGTGTCCAAGGCACCCTGGACGAAGGTTGAAATAATAGTAGCACAGTGCCACATTTCTTAAAATGCCGTATCTGATTAAATTGAGTAGGCGTGGTAAAAGCGTGCCTCGTTCATTCCCGTTCGTCTGTTCGCGTACAACTGCCCTACCGAATGATAGGCAAACGAGAGAGATGAGACAGATTAGTTCTCGCCGACTGTGAGCCTTACTGTATGAGACCCCTTGGAGGACCCCCACGCCCACCTCTGGTTATAGCTGAACGCAGATCAAAAGAATTAGTATCGTTCATTCATCCAAACGCTCTAGTTATTATTCTTAGTCTTAGTTTTGCTTTCTTAATCTCTCGTTACCGCAGATTTTTTCGGACTCTTAGAGATTGCCCAACCTCTCGCATTATTCAGCTGGCCGGCAGTGACCAGAGCCGGCCAACTAGTCGGTATGCACTTGCATTGCTTGCTAATCAAAGCCATGCGACATTCGGCAAGACAGACATCGCGTCCTTTTTCGCTGCAAACGGTGTCACCAGTGCTGTTAACAGCTAACCAGCGGTAAATCGTGTCAATGCCAACGGACACGCTACAAAAAGCGCTGTTTTGTTCAACACTCCGCCAATTACAAGGAGCCCTGTCCGTAAAACTCATAATGTCCGTGCCGTTGAGGTCAATCATAATTTTGTTAAAAATATAACTATTCGTCGATAGAAAATGAACTCTATGGAGGCTTCCAGCCTCAAAAATTATGACTTCATTTTCGTTCGTGAAAATAAATTTGTCGAAGTTTTTCTCGTAGCAAACCCTGTCAAAACTGACGCTGACGAGGCGATCAGTTTTAAAAGAGATTTCTGTATTCACCTTGAAGCCACTTTCGTTTATTGTGCTAAATGTTGCGCGCAGGGTACACAATGTTCGAAAAGTATCGCCAAATTTTTGTCGCAGCTCATCAACGGTAATATTAAGCAGCATCAAAGCATGCTCAAGTTTCTTTTGCGCAAACTTTAACTCGGCGACTTCCTGGTCTGAATATGTTATGTTATAGTAAAGGTCAAAAAAATTTCTCCAGAGTCTGCCATAATTAAATTTTTCTATTGAAACATAAGAGAATGTTTCAAACGAGAACAACTGTGACAAATATATGTAAACAGCATGAATCATAAGTCGGGGCCACGTTGTTTTCAAGAAACTTTCTTTGCTTCTGATGCGATTAAGATAAGTATCAATATCTACGGAATAGTTTGTAAATGACTTAGCATAATTGGATGGTTCAGAAGATGTGAAATTCCCATCATTATAATTTCCTTCAGGATGCATTACCATGTAATCAAACTCTTCCGGATTAACTGAAATGCATACTGCTGCGGGTCGTAATACAATACCTGTGCTTTTACTGAAGTTTATTTGCAGAGTCGATGCTGTTGGATGGTCATGCACATTCTTTAGAAATTTGATGACTAAAACAGATGTTAAATAAGCAAAGAAAACGTAAACTATTATCCAAAATGCTTTCGCGACTCGGGCCTTGATTTTATCTTTTAATTTAATGAATCTCCATTGTTTACCATTATTTTCATGCGCTGCCATATATGCCATTTTTCCGATCTGGCGAATTATATATTGTTTACGAGCTGTTCTTGCGTTAAATACATTCAAATTCAGTTTTTCAGTAATGCTCAAAAGTTTTTTAGGTGGTCCGCTGCCGCTGGATTTGACTGAATGCACAATCCATAAAGTAAACGTGCAGAAAAGTTTGCAAAGTGTGATGAAAATCTTTATCAGACACAAAAAATCTAATCCAAGCCATATTCCTAATATGCCACCTAGTGCTCCAAAAAATGTTTCATATGTCCAAATTGAAGTTTCTTCGAATAATGTATAATACATTTTTTTAACTTTGAGTACTAAAAAATATCCCTCGTAACTATCGCCCGCAGTGAATAGGAACTGAAAATCTGTCTGTTCGCAGCTATCCAAGCAATTGTTCGTACATTCATCATCGCTTATTGTGTTATTGAGAAAGCAAACGTAGTGATCTTTCAAATTGCAGCTGTCGTTATTGGCACTAAATGGCACTGTCTCAGGCAAATTATTCGCCGTGCAATTGCACAGATCATGAATAGCGTTGACTCTGCATTGTGCTTTGCAAACATCAATTGTTTCATCATTGCTGAAAATGAATAATTTCGCTCAAATATCGCTGATTATTCACGCAAATCACGTAATTTTAGCCTGATCATATCTGGTAATTATACAAAATTAATCAGATATGACCAAGAAGGGGTATGGATCTTGTTCGGTCATTAGAGGATAAATCATATGAAAAATGTAAGATATGCTATACTCTATGATGTAAGATGTGATATGATATGGTCTAATAATTAATGATAAGCTGTGATATAATTTTAACGAACGTGAAATATTTTGTATATCATTAACTAAATTCGATTTTTTTGATGCGATATGCTACTTTAATTAATGCTATGATATATGATTATATGTGACCAATTAATTAATGATGCGCTACGATAACGATATAAAATGATGCATACATGTAACAGGTGTCGCTAATTGGGGGTTTAGAAAAAAACTGCATAATCAGAGGCAAAAATTTGAAAAACAGGTGAAGTGTGGCAGAATTCCACCCATTTTAGCTCGATTTTCATTTTTCCCGAGTTAGGAGTAAACTTCCCCAAACTCACCACACACATGTGTGAAATGAGGTCAATTAATGATACGATATCATTTAAATTTCTGATATCATGTCCCATGCTGGTTTCGGCTCACAACCTTTGAGCGGAACTATAGTTACAAAAACTTGCCTGCAGCGCATTTTATCTTGCACTTTCGGAAGTGAGCGGTATTTTGATGTAATTGACACATCATACGCGTCAGGAATAATAAAATCGCAGAGGAAAAAGACCGGAAGCACGGAATTGATATATCTGAAATGTGCAACGTCAACAACGTCTCTGCCGAGAAAATCAATCAACATTTGTCCACTATAAGTCTTGCAAACAAATAAGTTCTTCATCGTGATTTGAATGGCGAGGTAATCTAGAGGTGACATGAACTGAAAGTTGCTGAATGGCATTTTGTAGCAAATTTGTGCACTACTAACGTAGGTCACGCGAGAAAATTCCAGCCGACTCGCGTTGAAGTCACGCAGACTCCTAGTTATTATTTCAAATTGAAATATGCCAGCAGCTAGTTCTCGGCCAAACTTTTGCCTGAGTTCTTCTGCAGTGATGTTCATTTGGTACAGTTTCTGTTCAAAGACTACTAGTGAAGGAAATATTTCGCTTTGGAAAGACTTTTTGGTGTTTGTCCAATCGTTATTTTCGCTCGATTCCATTGATGTCAGCAATGCGAGGTAAGCATGTGCGACGTGAGGCAAAGCGCTGCCAGAGAAAACTTTCAGCCGACTCAAATCGAACGGAAACCATTTATGCGCAAGGAAATGTTCTTTATTAATTAGTGCTGCTTCCTTAAACAGCCAATTAATGCTGTTTTCATATTCAGAGCCATTAATTGTATTGCTTTGAGTGTTATTGTATTGAATTTCGTCCAATGCGCCCAATTGCATTGGTATGCATATCGTTGTATTTGAAAATGAAAATGATGTATTGAAAAAAGATTTTGATGTCGAGGCAACATCAAAGCTAATAAACTGCTTGTAAATATCAACGCACATTATAACTGTTAATATTCCAAGTGCTGCATGGACCAAGGGCCAAAGTACACGCTTTGGAAGCAGATTAATTTGACTCATTTTCAAGGGAGCAAAATGAGGTTGTTCACTGCTCTCATTTCGTTTATTTATGTACGAAAATTCGACCGACATTTTGTTCACGCGAATTATTTTAATGCCATTTCTGCTGTTAGTTTTTCCAGAGCTGTCATTAGTTCTTGAAGTCTGCACCAATTTGTGCTTTTTTAACGGGGAAATTTCACAATCATCCAAACTTTCGATTTCACCTTCCGCCAGTTTTTTTTTCACTCTTCGACAGGCACGAATTAACCACTGAACAAATAGAACAATTCGTTTCATGGCGTATAAGGCATCGATCCCTAACCATAAACCAAACACTCCTCCAATCGCCGCGGTAAATGTACTGATTGTCCAAGTGAACGTTTCCGAAAATATTGGATAGCTTACACCGGTAGCCATCGTAAGATAAACTTCAACGAATCCGTACACGGCATAGAATTCATACGCCTGACTGATCTCTTCGAATCGATATCTGGTATTTGTGCATTGAATTTTGCATTTGCTCTGGCAATAATCATTATCGAAATTCAAGCGTCTTTCACAAGAAATGTAATCTGAGAGTGTGCATTCCTTTTTGGTCTGCAAACAAACAGTTGTCGGCGTACAGTTGCAAACTCGTTCAATAAATTTTTCACGACAATTTCTGGCGCAAGTTTCGAAGGTATCCGTTTCAGTGCAGCGGTTTTTGTTGTTAACGACAGAAATCCCGCTGTAGATGGCCACAGCATGAACTAACCACCTCGGAGAATACGAAAGAAGATCGTTCGTCATGATGGGGTCATTTTTATCCAAGGCTCGATAATCAACCACATCCCTTCCCGACAAGTCAATTATAAGTTCTCGCGCTTTCACAGATATTTTCGGGTCTAGGTTTAACCTTGCTTTGGCAGTTATTCTGATAAACTGTGTATTGGCGGTGAAAGGAAATTCCTGAAATGGCTCTTGATAGCAGATCTGTGCCATTCCGACGTACGATACTTTTTTAAATTCTATTGTCGTCGCATAAGCACTATGATTTACATGGAAGTCAAAGATTTCTTTAGCCAGCATAAGCCCTAACTTTTGGCGTAATTCGTTGAAGGCAATATTTAATGAATTTAGTCTTCCTTCCATGGTTTGCATTCCATCCGACATGTTGCCGTTGATGTACCACAGGCAGCTCCCGTCTTTGACATCATATTCAAACCGATGCTCAAAACATGTCCTCAATGCTATGTAATAATAGATGTAGATTAGTACAAAATTAGGCCAAGCATTGCTTTCATTGAGAAAGCTTTCCTTTTTTGACATATTTGTAGTGTTAAAGTAATCCATAACTTTCGGTTGGTAAGACGATAATGGTTTGCTCAACTGGATCGAAATATTCAACGCATCTTTTGGTGTGTAAGGAAGGCAGATGGTTGAGAATGGTAAAGCCATGGTTCCATTTGACGTCATCGTTAAGGATGCAGATATGTGATCATTTGTATACGCGTTCATGAGCGCGATGGCCGATGTTGCCGTAAAGTAGCTGAAGGCATTCAGGGCAGCGCTGAGAATCATTTTATAGTTCTTCTCCGTAAGAAGATTTTCCGCTGTTAAAATCAGATAAAAGCGCGAAACGCAAAAAACGCAAAAAACGATCGTTTCATTTAACGACAAGATTTTGTTTTGTCTACACCCTAAGTTTGCAATGAAAGGAAAATTATGCTTTTAAGGTTGTTCAGTGTTTCAGATTGATGCTGTTGAATAGATCGACAAATTTATGAAATGCAAGCATGATTTATGGACGCTGAGACTTAGTTGCGGTATCGATTAATTGAACCGGCACCAATGTCAGAAGTAGTTTGTTCGGAAACAGCTTTTACTCTGGCAACCGTTGTCACTGTTATCAATTTTGCAAGCTTTCTAGTCAGGAAAAATGATTCAATAAAATGAGGTTGATCCCCTGCTCACCTACCGTATTTAAAAAAATAATAACACAGAAAGTACACTTTGCCAAGACTTGCATCGATAGCGATGGAACTCTTCAATGCAACTCTTGGCAAAGTGTACTTCCTGTGTTATTATTTTTTTAAATACGTTAATGACGTATCCACGGAAACGACGGCCATTCCCATTTCAACGTCGTCCTCAACATGGTAACGACCATCATTTCTATGGATACATCAAAAGACGAACGGGAGAGTAACCTCATTTTACTAAATCACTTTACTTAAGCAAAAGTAGGCAACACTGACTACTATCATGAATAGATAATAGAAGAAGAATGTGACACTTCCCGCCGTACTAAATTAGAAAGTTTGGGAATTGTTTATTCATCGTTAACGTAATTGTTTCTCAAAACATTATATATCATTACGTGCGCCTTGCGTTGATCTACAATTTGCAAAAACAATCAGCAAAATTGGTGCGTGCATTGCAAAGTTATAACACTTCAAAGTTTGCTTTATTCTGGCCGCGGCCAACGCCAGACGACATGCTCACGGCGTTTCGCACCGTCCCATACCAATACATTGGTAAGATACCAATATACTGGTAGCTTCTCAATATATTGGTATCTTTTTTCGTGTTGAGGACCGTCGGAGAATGGATGTTTTTGATTCACAGCGTCGGTGGGAACTTCAAACAGAACTGATATATGGGTTTGAACCAGAAAAAAATACGTTTTACAAGAAAACGTTGATTTTCGAGATGAAAATGAAGCGATACAACGCGAAAATGTTGGGATCGAACCCTTCAGTGTTACTTTCGCACAAACGCTTCAGAAATATAATTTAATTTTAGGCCAAATTTTACAAAAATATCACTGAAGGGTTCGATCCCAACATTTTCGCGTTGTATCGCTTCATTTTTATCAAAAGCATACCTGCGATTTCAAGCGTTCCCTTCCTTCTATCAACAGCGCCTCCAACTGGTATTCACTGAACTTTTCGAATTCTATACTTTCCACTTTGGTCACAACTTGTTGAAATTGGAAAAGAGCTCCTTTTAGTTTCGCTTTACACATGCTGTTTAGCTGATACGTAAATTTTCTATAATCAGGCAACACGCGGTATTTGAAGTTTCTCCAGTACTTGGTGTGCTCAGGCAAGCGCTCGCCAACAAAACCACGCAAATGCGGGAACAGAAATGAAACAATCGACATGGCCACCTTCAACAAAGTGTCTTCCATTTTTTAGGTTAATGAATTGGTGCTGCGATGAACATAAAACCAAAGGGACACAAAGTTGGACCTGCGAGCTCGATTACATAACAAATCGCAACGGCGATGTAAAATGATTCGCGGGTTCGTTCTCGTCGTGGATGGCACGAAAGAAGAGAATTGACCTTGACGAGTGCAGGAACAAGTTTTGAATAACTGCGGTAAGGCACACGCTCTTTTTCTCGGAAAACTCCAAAATAACTTCCTGCCTCCTTAGGCCGGTAACACACAATCGTTTCGTTAACTGTTTATAAGTTAAGTAATACTTAAATCCGTTCTGAAGCACAGCGCTGAGTATCGCTAAGTATTACTTAACTTTACAGCACGATTGTGTTACCGGCCCCTTTTCCTTTGGAAGCACATTGGGTTCACCACATAAGCCATATTTGTCGCAAAGGGTCAGAGCTTTAAAAAGTAGCCAAAATTTTACTATTAGAGATTTTCGGGCGATTAAATTATAATGTTTAATGAGGTATCTTAATCTCCCTAACAGTAAATTTTTGCTGCGTTTTGAAATTATTACTAGAGAAGTAAAAAGTTCAGAAGACTGTTCGGTACAGTAGATCTGATGTCCGCATGGCCCTGACGAGCGATTCCCGTAAATTTCGCTTCGCGGTGAGCGGTAGTATGGTGCTATGAATATTCAACTTTATTATTCGTATATCCTCGTCAAATCTTCATGGCAAAACAACAACAACAAAACAAAGTCGTCAACGGTTCAACAACTAACGAGCGCTCAAATGCTCAATCTCAGCTAACATTCCGCAAACAATCATAATTTTGAAAGGCTTGGCTTGCTTGAGCGAAGAAGAAAAAGAGGACCAGGCCGGATGGGACTCGAACCCACGACCTTCCGCTTTGCGCGCGAATGCTCTACCACAATGTTCACTCAACCACGTAGCCCTCTTTCTCTGCAGAGCTGTCGATTTTTCTCTTCCGATACGGATGGTCAGCGGCAATCTTCCGCTTCTTAGCAGTCACTTTAGCAGCCTGTTTGCGCTGTTTCCTCAGCGCGGCCTTCTGCGGGTTGGCCACCGTCTCCTCCGCCAACTTTCGCTTTCTCAGTTCCACCTGAAAGACAACGAAAATTGTATGGAATGTCCGAAAAAAGCACCACACAATATATTATTGCAAAAATCAAAGACTATCACAGGTTGGGTACCTGGGGGTATAACGCACAGTTGCAACCATACCAGGGCAAAGCTGACCCCTATATTAGGTGTTCAGTTTTGGGCAACCTACCGTAATCCTATCAGTCTTCTATTGCAACCTAGTGCAAACTGGCCGTACAGGGCGGCGCTTAATGAATTGTACAACAGAGATACTCTTCACCTGGGCAGAGTTTAAGTTAAACTCAACTATCACCATCATTTATTAATTTCTATTATCCAACAATCAAAACGAACCTTGGCGGAAGCCGATTTTTGGCATTCGGACAGCTTCTTGGCGTACATCTCCTCGCCCAGTTTGCTCTTGAACACCTCGCCCACCTCGACGGCCAACTGCTGCAGTTCGTCAGTATCTGCAGAATAATTAGTGTTAGAAGCGCAACTGAATAATGCAAAGTATCACCGAATTAGTTATCTAATAACTATTTTATCTTTTAACCGATTTTTAGCATAGCTCTGACGTCATAGCGTCACGGGACCTTCGCGACCCCTCCCAAAGCGTGTCGTATTCATGAACGGCCCCAATAATTGCATACATTTCGCATATAGAATCGCACTTTTTTGAAAAAAAGTGATGCCATATATCCCACCAGTCGCCGGCCCGTGCCGCCGAGTCAACCCCAGTATCAAACAGAATAAAGCACCAGATAGCTTACTTTTGGCGGATTTGCCAGTCATTTCACGATGAAGATGGGGCAGAAATACTCGCGTCACCATGTCAAGCCGCGATCCTTCGCATTTCATTGCAACTGCCGCTACCCATTTGAAGACATTCAATCGCTGAAAACAGCCAGAAATCGAATTGATGGAATGATTTGCGCCATCCAAGCACAGACAATTACTATTTTTCATTAAACCCAAATTTCAAAATTTTTTGGCACAGCGAAGTAACCCATTTTTAAAAGTACTATGATATTCAGCCACCTCATCGCCAACTTTCGACCCTAGAGGCTCTTAAAATGGCTACAATAAATTGTTGGCTTTTTTTGGCAATCATTTAAAGTATCCATTATTCGATGTTGCTATCATTACTCCTACCTTAACGGCCTCATTCGGCTGATTGACAACTTCGAGATGACAGATGAGGGCGAGTCGGTCAGTCAGCCACTGCAACTCTCCGTCCGATACGAGCGCTTTCGTTAGGAATACCAAATTCTTCACTGCCTAAAATATCAACCAAAAATAATCTCGATAGTATTCACATCTTCATTACTACTGTATATCAAATAGATACTATACCATATTTTTCTCGACGATACTTACTGAACGATTTGGGTAGTACGGTAACTACAGTACCATACAGTATTTTTTATACCGTATCATCCCATTAACACCATACCTGCTCAGCGAGCTCCAGAGTCAATTTCTTGGCGCCTAACTGCCAGCAGAAGTGATCGCAGAGGTCCTTGGCGGCGATCGACACTCCATCGAAGAACGTCGCATCCATTCCAGCGAAAATCTGCCCGAACAGTTGGCTCGACGCCAAGCGCACGTCGGACGAATCAGCGTAGCGCAGCAGTCCCGTCGCACGTCCTACGAAAAGAATCAAGATCAGAGTTATAAGGAGCCTGAAGTAATCAATATTACGGTTAAAAGTTTCAAAATGCGAGAAACGTCCCAATATTTATCAATTCGATTGATTCTAATTGAGTTTACGCAAAACTCACG
>JAQGAX010001645.1:0-10560 GCA_034698105.1 Plectus exinocaudatus | reverse complement strand
TCGAACGATTTGCCTGCAAATCGATGATCGATTCCATTGTTTGTCCGCGCTGATTGCCTGATCGGGTCGCTATGGCGACGAAGAGCTAATCGACCGGCTCCGAGCGCAGGCACACGCAAAGAGCGAAGAGCGAGGACGGGCGGCGAGACGGCGGAGAACAGGTTGTGGACGTGTCGCGTCGCGCACAGGCGGCATAGCGGACGGTTCACCGATTGCGGTGAGGATCGCGTTACACATTTTGACGGCCCCCACGGCCACAAATCCCCTCACGCACAACGCCAAATCGTATTATAGCGCTCGGGTCGGTCATCGATCATTCACTCCATTCATAGGCAGATGCACAGCCAGTTGTCGGCTCTTAGTACACTAACAGTCAGACAATGAACCAGTCTTTTCTTGCAGTTTTCATAGTGCGTCACTTTCCCTGATTCTTTCATTCAATTATCAGACAGCGCCGATGCTCGGAAAGCGAATGCAAGCAAAAAGGCGAATAGTAATTACCCAGCCTAAGCGTCAAGTTGACCATGCTCGGGTGCTGAATGTCCTCGAGCATCGTCTCCGACTGCCACCAGGTCTCGTTGTTAACATTGTTGAAGTCGGTCAAATAGTTGGCTGGATGGGCCAAACTCTGAAACACGACATGTTCATTTGGTAAAATGTAGTGCTTGCAACTTTTAATGCTTACATCGATTCTGTCATCGCAAATGTCGCACACCTTGCGCATACCGCTGTGACCGGTCTGAACGCAAAAGCTGAAAAAGTATTCGCAATTGAAACTTGCTTCAGAAAAAGGATTGCATGCATAGAAACGACATAGAAATTTACAACCTGCAATGTTTTGCGTGGGGGAGGTTCATTCAGTTGCATAGCCATAGCATTGCTTTAGGGACATGACTAAGAATCGCGCTGATGCAGCATTCGGGCTATTTACGCAAGGAGCGGAAAGTGAGCTGTGTGCGTGTACAGTTCAAGATCAGATTACCCGATTACTAAACCTAGTGTACGTACAGTACAGGAACAAATAATGCAAAACAATGGTAAAAGATAGCAGCATCACCTGTTGGGGCGGAATTTTCCGCAAGTGTTTGACACCTCGACAAGCAGATTAAAAGCGGCATTAATAAAATCGGGCACGCATCGCTGGGGCATGCCCTCTTGATCATAGCACGAATTGCTGCCTGCAAAGAATGCAAATGGTCATGGCAAAGATTCTATCCAATTTATTCCAATTGAACCAACCTTGGATGTGGTGATGAGGATCAATGCTGGGGTGAGGTTGCGCGGGTTGTGACCGTGCTAACCGCAGCAGCAACGCCGACAGCAAGAGTAGCAAGTGGAACGATGCTGAACGCATTCTGCTTGACGCGCTGCAGTTCATGCGAAAAGTTGGAGGCTTCTTCGCTGAACGTCTCAGCACATTCCCCCTCCAACAACCCAAGTCAACAAAATGAATACAAAGCTCTCTTGGTCCTCGTAACAGTCGCTGCTATCTATTCAGCTCTTGTTGGCAACAGATTTAATGAGGCGAAACACAACAAAGGGCACAACGCGTCGGCGAACTTCTATGTTCAAATTGCCCAGAGCACTCCTCCAGCCTGCCGCGTAACGCGACCGTACGAAAGCGAAAGTGCAGAGGCCGATTTCGCTGTCCGCCGCCAGTTTTCGCTCCGCGCGCCCGGCCCTGTTTTGTTTGTCTACGTAGCGGTCTGATATTCATTCAACAGTATGTACATCGTGATAGCACGATACTCAATAATCAAGAAGCCACAAGTGTACGGTATTACTCGTGTGGAAACTTAATTAATTACAAGTGACAGTTTAGGCTCACAGCACTTGTTCTAGAAAGTCGCACTGTCATATCACAACGATCACGGGCGAGTGGCGTACAACATGATGACTTTTGAGGCTGAGCCAATATCATTCTCAGCAACGCATTGATAGAGCAAGACCTGCGCTTCACTGCCGGGCATTTTCGGCGGCACCAATAAGTCACCGTTGTCCAAGAGCTGAAAGCAGAGCGTTTGACTAAAATGTAGTCGCTAAACGGGAAGCGAACGACTGACCAATTCGTCTTTGAGCGGTTGTCGGACCTCGTCGTCATCGAGGCGGTACCAGGAGATGCGGGGCTTGGGCGAGCCCTCGGCCCGGCATAGCAGCTCTACGGTGGCGTCGACTCGCTCCAACCGCATGTCTGTCCAAGCCGTGATTGTCGGCGCCACGTTCGTGAACTCGGTGCATTTGCTCAAATCGCTTTCGGCTTCGCCTGAAAAAGATCTCGGTAAAAAAACATGAACTAGCATATGAAATAGTGTCCGGTTGCACCTTCATCTATTATCCCAACTGTCGCCGAAGCTGCGATCTTCTGGCATCCGTTGTCGACGACGCACGTATATTCGCCAGCCGAGCTGGCATTGGCGCACGGGATGACGAGCTTGGTCATGATGTTGCTCATGGCAATCACCTTTTCGAAGTCGATATTGGCCAGCGATTCTATTTTGGTCGTGTCGAAATGTCGGATCGTCTGACCGGCCTTGGTCCAGTAGATTTTAGCGTTCGGACTGGCGTACACATTGCAGTCGAGCTCGATGCGTTCGCCTAATACGACCGCCTTGTTCTCGGGCACCTGATCGAAGCTCAGTCGTGGTCGGCCGTCTACAGTAGATCGACAGGCCTAAAAATGAACACTGAAGAAAAATAATTGTATGTGACAATTTCGAACCTGTATGGAGACAATGAGCAAGTGGGCCAAAGCGACGAGAAGAAGCGATGAGACAGCAGCACCAAAGGAAAGCATGTTGTCGTCTAGGGCAACAACAATCAGTCGGATGGCACCGCAGCAGCTAACGTCGTTTGGGAACAATGATGGGGAGAGCGGAGGTCGCACGACTAAAAAGGGATCTGATGGGAGACCGGGGGCGCGCGCGAAGGGGCGGGCAGTAAGGCGAGGCATAGCGTCATCCCATATCCCTTAATGGCTTGATCATTGAGGCCATCGGCTGTATCCCCTGAAGTCGTAGCCAGCATCCGACCAGCGATGCTATTGTGGCGCGGTTCAATGCCTCCTACTGCTTCCATTGTGGCGAGAAAACATTTGCCCGATTAGTGCCAGAATGGCTTCATCCAATGCACGTGAATCACCCCGGGGCACACGTAGGGGTTCCTGTTATTGAACCTAGTTTTTGCTGAAGCGATCTGCTTCGAAATAGTTTTTCATTTCAATCGCGCGAATCATCTAAGCGATCTAGAGCTACTCTGCGTCATCCACTGCAAAGATTGCATCACTTTGCAGAAAGATGAAGTTTTTGCCGCGTGAACACATCTGGATTTTCCCCGGCATTGCACTTGGCTTTCCCACAGGCCTGCTTGCACTCAGAATATTTGGCCAATTGCAAAAAATACGTAGGCTCGCCTTCTGCATCCTCTACGCAGTCAACGACTCCATGAAAAACAGTGTCAGAGCGCGTAATCAATGCTAGTTCTTTCGCTGACGCACAGTCAATTTCTCTTATCTACGCACGCCCAAGGGCAGAGGCAGCTTATTTGTTTCAGCGCCTAATGGCCGCAATGAGAATGTTTTTCGGATTCGCCTACATGACGTTTGGCACGAGTCGAACAAGGAAATAATTTAGGCATTTCTGAATTCAGTTATTTGATTCAGACGATCCCATTTGGGTTGAAATTCGCTTAAGTGCGTCTGAACCCGCGCCGCTGGCAAATGAATGAGAGGTGTAAGTGGGCGGCGTGTGGCCGCGGGGTGATTGTGCAACAACCCACCGCAATTCTATTCTCAATCATTGTAAAGGTCATACTTTCGTAGAATACTTCACGGCACGCCACCATACAATCACCAAGAATTCCTGCGCACGCATAAAGAAGCTATTCCCAATAGATTACGGTGCTCACCGCTGCCACAGAGCGTAAAATGCGATAATAACGCCAGTAAAGGGCTGAGCAGACTCAACGGAAAACGTCGAAAAATCACTTTATGCCCGACCAATTACCAAGAATTCATTACATCGACGTCATGAGTTCTTGGTAATTGGTCGGGCATAGAGTGACTTTTCGACATTTTCCGTTGAGCCTGCTCGGCCCTTAATTGCTCAGTAGGGATGCGTGTTACAGTAATACGAACACATTCACTCTACGCCTATTTCATCCGAAACGTCCACCGTATGTTCGATTTCATTAAGATTTCATTTCATTCATTAGGTAATTTGCTCAAGGCATCCTTTCCTTTTTGCACTAGCTCCTTTGTTTAATAAAAACATTAACAATGGAAAATAATGTTGGCATGCAATATGCTTCAGAGAAGCTTATAATTAGATATTTATTCTGAGTAATTGCAATAAAAGAATCCCTACAAGCCATCTTCGTTATTTTTACAGCAAGGAGCGAAGTCGTAGACATCGATATTAAAAATAATTGTAAATAGTCCAAACTCATCAGTCAACGCACTTTTCAATGCACTTTCATTATTTACTCAATTCATAATTGTGCGGCTTACGGGTTAGACTGTTAGAGTTTGTCTTTTGATCCTACTCTTCGTCTCAATTGCCAATTGTGCATTAATTTGATTTCTTTCATGGTCTAATAAAAACCTGACAAGTCGCATTTCTATTATCTACAAAAATAGAAACAAGTCATAGCACTGCTAACAGCGCATGTGGGCGTCCGTCGGATATCCCATCAGACAGACCGAAGAATTCAGAATCTGAGAATATCACGGGCTAGTGCGCAGCTAAAGAAGAGAATTATTTCCGCCCCACGAATATCGGGCGAAGACCAATGCATCTATACTGGCGCAGCTTCCAACTGTTCAAACTTTCTTTCATTTTGCATTTTGCGAATTTAAAAGTTTTATGCACGTCAATGAGATCCATGGAGACGCAATGGACAGGAATTGGCAGTTGGAAAAATTAGCATGTTCCCTTGCCATCTCTGACAAATATAGTGTGAAAAACCCTTTCAGACAAGAGCAAAAAAGTTATTGTATTGGACATATGCCGTTTCATGTTGAATTAAAGACGTTCGGATCACCACCGAATGCTTTTAAGATAGGACTAGTCGAACGTTAATATTTCTGGACGCATTCACATTTCATAATAAATGACTATATTAATCGTGTTTTCAGCCCACGCACGAGCACAACGTTTGAAATAATGCGTCAGTGCAATGACCGCTCCGCTGCCATTGAGATTGTCCTCGGCGCGCATGAGTTGCATGACGAACTAAACGGCAAGAGGTAGTGGTGTTCGCGAAGTGAGAGACGCGGCCCGCCGATGTAGTTGCGCAAGTTTATCACGTCAGGAGGGCCATCGCCGATTGCCGGTTGTGCGCGTCGCCACCCATGGTGCCACGATCATACCCTTCCGCAGCACATCCCGGCGGTCAATGCGCTGAACACATGCGCACGCGCAACTTGATCCCAATACAACTATCGCCCACTGCGCGGTTGAAATCATGACGCGAATTGAGGAGTTTGACGAAAATCAAAACTACGACCAGCAGTACGCGGATGAAGATGATTTGAGCGATATCGACGAGGATCCGGTGGTACGCAATTCTTGCCTTTCGTGATGAGAAATAGTCGGATTTAAATTTTTAAATCGAGTGCATTATGTCATTCTAATGCAATTGCTTGTAGTGTGGGATGGCAACGGGAAGGTTGGAGGGGGAATTGACCCTCTAAATTCGAGGTGCCCAACTAAAAGTGCAAAACCATCATTCTTCCAGTAGTTGCGAGCCTCCCAAATCCAATCTCGGCTCCGCTCCTGCTTGAGTTATTTTTTGCTTGCATAACAAGTGCAATGCTAAGTAGTTAATCAGAGGCTAATTTAACTTAAATAGGAACAAAATACAGACAAAGTACGCGAATCGAGAACCCGAAGCAGATTTCATGCAAATAATGCTTTTCATCAAAAAACCTGGACGTTAATAAATCGCCCCCATTCTGGTAGGCTACGGGTAATCATCACAGGTCGTTTTGATAGACTGGGCGTAGGGTTGTGAAGACGAATGCAGCAGCAGCTGCGCCCAAGCCGTAAAGCGATCCTGCTGTAGTTCCAGTTGCGAGCTTAGCGCGGCGCCTCCCTCGCTGCCTCGCCCGGCCTCTTCCACTCTTTGCTTTTCTCAGTCGGCCAAGGTGTGACTAAAGCTCGTCTTGACCGGCCTTTTATTTGCTGGCGCTACCAGTAATCGCTGCAAAACGTTGCATCCGCGTGTATTCTTGTTAAAAAAATGAAAACGCGCAGCCGAAATCTTGATGTGGTGCGTTTCAATAATTATGATTCCTCCTATTAAGATTGTTATTACCTCTTATGTTTTCTTCAGATTCATAATGGAATGGTATTGGTTAGCGATGGTCGAGGAAAGGGTCGACCCGCTCGACTCGAGCTCACCAAAGGTACGAAAGTAATCTTTGTTTAATTATGCTAATTATCTATTTTATTTCAGACATACTCTCTGTGCAGATACCGGTGGGAATGAGCGATTCGTTGGAGACATCGAGTGATTTGGACAGCGGCGTACGCACTGTCACTATCAAAAGACAGAAAGATGGGGGATTGGGACTATCAGTCAAGGTATATTAAAAATGCTCACCCATGAATCTGAACTTTTCTTTCATCATTCAAATGATTGAGCGCTAGTTCTCATTCCGTTGCCTTATTCATCTGTATGATGATGTGTTGCAAAGTGCAAAATACATAGACAATACAGTATAATCGACTATCATTTTTGGAGAATAGAACTTTTGCATCTATACGTAGCATCTTCATCTGCTCCTTTAAAATCTAACTTGCTTTCATCTCTGAATTTAGGGAGGAAGTGATGCTACTGGTGACGTTCCTGTGCTCATTTCAAAAATTTTCAAAGATCAAGCAGGTATATAGCATTTATCTTTCCTGCCCATGTTCATCGCTTGATTTGATTATAGCGGACGATACGGGCCAACTGTTTGTCGGCGACGCAATTGTCGAAGTGAACGGCGTTCTAGTCGAAGGGCGAACGCACGATGAAGTGGTCAGCTTAATGAAGAATGCAGGGGATGAGGTCACTATCGTTGTCCGGCACTACACTCAATTAGCCACTTACCTGAGGTAAAGCAATGCTATCTTTTACAACTAAATAGTCGTTCTGTGTTGCTGCATTCATATTAGTTCGTTCGAAGCATGAGAATACTGGATCGCTGTCCATTCATCTTGATTCAAACTGATATCCATGAATGATGACCCAAAAAATCCAAACCAGAAGCTATTTCAGTTTTACTCCTGGCTCGTATTGAACGTAATGTTCATCTCTTGAAACTTTCGATGAAGCGAGATTTACTTATAGTTTTGCATTATCTCACGCTGTTGACTATGAAAGGCAGTTGCTCTAATTGTTCGCTGTTTTCTGTCTAGACCGGCGGAATCTCTGCGTCGCGACCGAAGTGGAAGTGCACTGGAACGCTATTCGGATACTTCGGGGACATGGAAGGTATGGATCATCGAGTATATTCGCTGACACATTTATCTGACTGTTCGCCTAATTTCAGAGCTCACTAAAAGCGCACAGCGATGCCGTTTATTACGATCGGGCATCGTTAGGCAGTGCGAGTACAGACGATGCGCCGGACGGATGGAAGACACTGATACGAATTCCGCTTCCTATGGCTTATATCACCCGTTATCTTTGGGGAACAGACAAGCTGCGGTACGTTAGCGGTAGCAATTGCTGGAAAATATTAATCAATTAAGCCTTGTTAGTTTTAAAGTATAAATATTTACTTAATGTCTCTTAATGTCGATTATCTTTCACAACAAACCGAACTAAAAAGCATTGTTTGAGTTTATTTTTCAGACCAAATGCATTCGAGCTTCGAGCCGTCGACGGATCATCGTCCGGCGTTGTTCATTGCGAAGATGGCAAAGCGCTCGACCAGTGGGTAAAACACATCCAAAACAATATAACGAATCTCAATCAAAAATCGATCAAAATGTCAAACAAGTATTTGCACGCCAGCGAACAGGTTGGTGTCATATTTACGTGCCAGTGTCATGCAACAATATTTCATTTTCCTGTACAGATTGTCTACTTGGGCTGGATATGCGAGCGAATGCCCGAAGGCATCGAGGGTGATCTGACTCAAAAATGGGAGCCACGGTTTCTGATTCTCAAAGGAAGTGACGTATGCATCTTCGAAACGCCGCCGGTATGACAGCCATCAAAAATCGGAGTATTAGCTCAAACAAATTCCAGCTGAATGCCGATGATTTGGCAAAATGCGTCTGCTCGTATAAAATATACGATACTGCATTGAAGATCGCCAAAGACACCGACCGACAAGACAAGCGCGAGCATTGCTTCTGGATAGAAACAGCCTACAACAACAATACCAAACACTATATGTCAGTCGAAACGAAGCACCAGCTCACACAAGTCGAGAGCAGTTGGTATCGTACCACGCACAATGCCGTCAATACGATGCAGGTGTGCTATACTAATATGATGTGCCGTTTGCAATTAGCTTGAGAGATATTTGTGTCTCTTTGAATGAATTTTCGTTATTTAATTTTACTGCCATTGAAGCTAGCTCAATACTTGATGGATGCCGACTTTGAGCTGTTAACATCCCAACGCAACATCATTCAACTTAGCAAATTGTATTGTCAGTGGCAGTGTCCAATATTCGATCGCCCACGTTCCCTATCGTCCCAAGATGTCACCACAACACGACCCCCCTCCTCCCACTCCACCCACTCGCTCGCGCCCGGCACACATTTGTTTTGTTGCAGTCGAAGACGTTTGCTTGCAATTTCGACGGTCGGCCGTCGGGTCTCGTGATCGATCTGCGTCAGGGCTTTTCTCTCTACGACATACCGACCAAGGTTGATTGCGTTTCCTGTTGATTGACTTTGACCACCTTGCGCCACTTACCGTAGTTACATTTTAGCGTTACATTTGGCAGTATCGATTCTCTCAACTGCAGACATCAGCCGATGATGGCAAAATGCGCATGCAACTCATCTTTCGCAATCCTGACGCCCCAGACGGCAAGGATGTCAAAGTAATCAAATTGTTCATTTGTGACTGAATTGAGAATCGATGTTATGATGTAGGACCTCGACTGCGCCGAGATTTACCCACTAGTCTACACGATGCACGCCTTCTACCTCGCCAAGATTATTGGCCAAGATCCCGACTTTTTGAAGACTGCTCCATTATGAAGTGCTCGTTACAGTATTATTTAAATTACTTGCGTATTATTATGATATTGTGTGATACATAATTGTTGATTGCCTTGTTAAATAATATACGGTAGTAGGTTTGAAGATGTGAATTAGTGATCATCAAACTCGCCGAATGCATAATATTTTGTGTGATTTAAGTAAACTGAAGTGCAAAAAACAATACACGACGAATCCTGAACACGGGGATCAAAATGTCTTCAACTGAATAACATTCACTTCACTGTCTTTGTTTCAAATGGTTTTTGGAAAAGTGATAACGTTGGACACAAACCGACTGATTCGATGTAATCACTATCAGTAGTCGAAAGAAACGTCGGCGTCGTAGGCGTCGCGTTTTCCGAATCCCTGCGAGAGACTGCCGATGCGCCGCTTGCCGAACGCTTGCGAGAACGGTTTCGGTCGCTTACCAAATCCTTGCGAGAAAATGCCAACACTGCGCTTGCCAAATGCTTGACTGAAGGGACCTCTCTTGCCGAAAGCTTGACTTAGGCTGCGGCGCTTTCCGAATGCTTGACTGAGTAATCTTCGTTTGTCTTCATTCCACGACGATTCGTCCTCGGCTTCCTCAGACTCCGCAGCCGCAGTTTGCCCAATTTGCGTTGCCAACGCTACGGCCAACAGCAAGCAGATGGGAAAGAGAGAACGCATGGTCTGTCCGGCAGTCTAAAAGTGCAGAATGACCCGGCCGTTCCGTCGTGGTCAAATGGAATAAACTGACACGCGCCGGCCGGAAGCGAAACGCCCTTCTGGAAGTAGCTGTTTTCCAGCCCAATGAACATCAATGAAGAGAACAAATTGCTAACGGATGGCCCTTTTAGCACTTGACAGTGGGCCTTTTACCGATTGAAAAAATGACTGAACTGAACAGGGTACTACGCTCGAAACTAAGATCTCTCTATCCACGCGGGGAGGGCAACTTGAGTTGCAAATTATGAAAGACTAGTGGACGTAGCAACCGTCTGCGGTTTTAGATTGGCCTCTGTAGTGAGACAACCAAGTTGGACCCACGCAGCGTGAGCTAGCGAAATTGCCCTCTCAATGAGATTAGAGATTAGTGGCGGCGACAGGAACGAGCACGTCAACGTCGCAACCGCGAGTGATTCAAAATGCCGTTCGCCTATGTAACGAAATATCAACAACGACCAGTGGAGACGTCATTGAACAACAGGTGCGACAACTCTCTCGCCAAATCTGCCCGAAATACCATCATTGAAGCCGAATCCTTCGTTTCCAAGCTAATTATTATCGCGGAAGTTTTCAAACAGCAAGCGTGTGACAACCCTATCTACTATACAATACTTTGTTTTTCGAAAGTTCGCGGAGGCACTGT
>JAQGAX010001644.1:0-10560 GCA_034698105.1 Plectus exinocaudatus | reverse complement strand
GAAATGAAGTGAGTTAGTCAACGGTTTTTTCACTTTAATATCTCTTGAAGAGTTAATCTTCGATAGATTAAGCGTCTTTGGAATGCGATAAGACTGGTCAGGGTAATCTTCGATGGTTTCATCTTCCTTCGTAAAACTATAAACTGACATCGTACTATTCCAACTGACACACAACAAAATAGCTATTAACTGACAGTAATGTTTCTCCAAACAATTTATATATTGCTGTCTTTTCTGCTCCCTAGAGCGCTTGCTCAAAATACTTTGTATTGCACGCCAGATGCCACAATTCCTCTCCTATCAAGCAATCACCCTTTCCACTCGACCAATTTTACTGCTAACAGTACTTTTCCTTTCAATCAGCAGCTGCGAGTTGACAATATTGCAATTGGCATCACTCTCTCTCTCAACGTATTTAGCGGAGCCTTTGAACTTTTGGTCTCATTGTGCGAAACTGAAAAATTTGGCACGTTGGTGTTCACTGTAACAAAAGAAGACCAACAGAAAACATTCATTCTTACAAATGAATATTTGAGTGCACTTGCGAACGCGGCTTTCGAGAATCATTGCAAATGTTTCACACCAAATGTACTAAATATTAATGTTTACGGAATACCAGCAAACGGTAACGGTACAGGATTTCTGAGTGCTTATAATGGACCGGCGGTGATGCCTTGCCCGCCTTCCACCTCAGTTCCTCCTCTCGTTTCAAGCAATCAAAGCTTCCATTCTCCTACTTTTACTGCCAGCAGTGCGATTCCCTTCAGGCAGCCTCTGCGCATTGGCAACATGTTCCTGGGCATCACTCTTTCCCTCAACGTATTTAACGGCGCCTTAAGCCTTTGGGTCTCATTCTGCGGAACTGATAATTATGGCTCATTGGTTTTTACTGTAAGAAAAGAAGATGGACAGAAAACAGAGATTCTTACGCCGGAATATCTGATTTCACTCGCGGACATCGCTTTGGAGAATCATTGCATCTGCTTAATGCCAAATGTCCTGCATGTTAATGTCTACGGAATATCAACAAAAGCTAGTGATTATGGCACAGGAGTTCTGAGTGCTTATAGTGGACCAGCGAATGTTCCTTCGCCACCACCTCCAAATAGTTTCAATGTGAGTCCTGGCGGTTACGCAACGCTCCCATACAACATATCTTTGCAACACCCTGCGAACTTCAATTTGTTTCTTGATCACCCGACTAAAAAAGTGGCAGCCATTTTTGCTTCATTCTGCGGGAACTTTCAAAACGAAGATTATGGAGTAAATATCAGAAACTCCACTTCTACTGTAGGATTTACGGTATGCCCGGACATTTTGGCGCAAATATTAAATACTTCCATTGGCTGCAATCCTATGGGGAAACCCATGCTTGTGCTTTATGTTACGATTGAGGGCGGACCCAACGGTTCCTCAGGAGTTCTCAAGGTAGATCAAACTGATGACCCAAATTGTCCGACAATAAGTTCACCGTCTCCTACAACAACAACAACAACAACAACAACAGTTAAATGGTCTCCTGAAACTACAATAACGACTCAAGCAACCGCAACTACGACTCCGACTGCGGCTTCACCAGCGACTACATCAACAAGTCCAAGCAGTCCACCTCCAAGCACTTCAAATGTTCCAACAACAAGTTCACCGTCTCCTGCAGTAACAAACACCACCACGACTTCGATTATGGCAATAACGGCAGCTACTTCAACTATTCTCTCCAGTGGCACATTGGTGGCTATAATTGTTGGTGCCGTCCTGCTTGTCCCTAACTTTTAGGCATCCTCAACGCGGTCGATTATAAGACTTGGTGGATTATACCAGCAGTTTTTTCCTGTTTTCTGTTTGTTTTTGTCAATCTGCATGTAATATGTTTTTTAAATGTCTTAAAATCCATTTTTACAACCTGTTCCTCAGTGATGCATCTCGGTCGAGCATTGGCTCAGAGCTGGATGTTGTTGACTCTATCACACAACTCACACTCGCAAAATTCCACAATTTCGGGTACTACACTAAAGCACAATCACTATCATTAACTATATTGTTATTTAGCAATGAGTAATTAAATAATTACCAACATACATGTAACAGGTGGCGAAAGCTGGGGGAGGATTCAGGAAAATGCATAATCAGGGTCAAAAAACATCGCGTCATCAGGGTGATAGGTAACGGATGTATCATTAAATTACTATTATAGGAAGAAACGCGCCTAACAATAGCAATGCGCATTATAAGCTTAAATCATCGATAACTTAGGCATCTTTTCTAAGGCGATAAGACGGGCGTGGTTAATCTTTGATAGTTGAAGCATCTTTTGTAAGACGATAGACGGGCATCGATAATCTGCCAGTGGCTGCGTGTCGTTGGTGTCGTTGTAAGGCGACAAAACCGGCGTCATATTATTCTATTTGACACACCCTACAAGTGCAATTAACTGACAATTATGTTGCGCCAGGCAATTTTTGTGTTACTGCCGTTTGTGCTACATGGAGTGTTTGCTCAAGATGCAATATCTTGTTTGACTTCAGCCTCAATTACACATCTTTCAAGCAATCATCCCTTTAATTCAAACCCATATTTAACTCTCAACAATACTGTTCCTTTCAAACAGTCACTGCGAATCGATAATATTGCAATTGGCGTCACTATCACCGTCAACGTATATAGCGGAGCTTTTGGTCTTTGGGCTTCATCTTGTCAAACTGATACTTATGGCAAATGGCTTTCGGCTATATCACTAGAAGATGGACAGCAAATTATCACTCTTTCAGCAGACGATTTATTTGCACTGTCGATTTCCGCTTTGGAGAAAAATTGTTGGTGTCCCACACAAAATGTCATATTTATTACTATGTACGGAGAGCCAGGAATTGGGTACAGCGTAGGGTCTCTGAGCATTAAAAACGGACAGTAAAAAGCTCATTGGCTATTCACCTTCTGCCTGGTAGTGAATATAGATTCTCTTCTTGAACCTTTTTTGTACTAGCACAGCAGCGCGAATGATACCGACGGCAATGAACCCGAAATGCCTACGTGCTTGTTATTATGCTACTAGGAATTGAAATTTTTAATATACTTCATTGTGTGATACATTGAATGCGATCATCGGAGCTGTGATTACTGAGTGTTTTCTACAACGTTCTGCAATGCGTGCACCGTTTGTTCGATTGTCACGTTGACGCATAAAAGTTTCGCCTTTGATCTGATGCTGTCTGCACACGTAGGGGCATGAGGGGTAGCGTAGAGGCAAACGGTTACAGTTCCACAACCGTATCGCGAGAAACGGAACCGGAACCGATTCATTTGTTATTTCTGGAACCCATGCATCTTTAGTGTAGCGCGTGTGCATCAGGTGCTTCGCTGGTATGGAACTCGTCTACAATTTGGAGTCGGAAAGCTGCCGGCGTATATTGCCATACGTGTAACCAAGGGGTCAAAGGGATCACCCTCATTTTTGGCTATTTTTAAATTCGCGCTGAAATTCCGACTTGCAAGCATCGTACTGGCGATCCCCCTTCCGTCGACCAACCGTGTTTAGATTCATATTGTACATTTGTATATCGAACTATCGAATAGGTAATGAATAGTCAGTTGAACAACTGTTGTCTTTTCAGCCAAATTCAATGAACGACGAATTTGAAAGTTACTCAGTCGCATTTTTCATGCCTTTTTTGTCTACCACGTTATCTCAATTCACTTTGTTTATCCACAACATCTCAATTGTACAAAGACTACGGAAAATGGTACAAGGATCGCGACCAGCAGTAACAATGTGTATTTAAGCTTAAATCCTCCATGGCGAAGGCATCTTTTGCACGACGATAAGACAGGCGTGGTCAATCTTCAATGGCTTAAGCGTCTTTTGTGCGATGATAACAAAGGCAACTTTAATCTCCCATTGCTTGAACGACGCTTGTAAGGCGACAAAACGGGCGTCGTATTATTCTCTTTGACACACCCTACAAGTGCAATTAACTGACAATTATGTTGTGCCAGGCAATTTTTGTGTTACTGCCGTTTGTGCTACCTGGAGTGCTTTCTCAAAGCAGTTTATATTGTGCACCTGATGCCAATATTAGTCGTATTTCAAGCAATCAATCCTATACTTCACCCTATTTATCTGTCAGCAATATTGCTCCTTCCCAGCTGGCTCTACGGTTTTCTGATGCTGCAGTCAGCGTTACTTTCTCCTTCGACGTGGATAGCGGTGCCTTAGGCCTTTGGGCCTCATTCTGCAAAACTGATGATTACGGCAGATGGATTTTGTTTGCTACACTAAAACAGCGAAAGCGATCAGTCACTCTTGTAGCAGACGATTTCATTTCACTGTTGACCTCCACTTACGTGAATTGTAGCTGCTATGTGCCAAATGTCATTTATCTTAATGTGTACGGAAAGCCAATGAATGGTACCAGCTCAGGCGATCTGCGAGCTTATATGGCACCGGTAGTTTCTCTTGATACTTCACCACAACCAAGCAGTTCCAGTCCTCCAACGACATCACCACCTCCTGCAACAACGACATGGCCTTCTCTTCCAACAACAACAGCGACATGGCCTCCTCCAACAACAACAGCGACGCCACCACCGCCACCCCCAACTACAACTTCGACTGCTGCTCCACCGGCGACTACTGGTTCAAAGAGTACGAATTTACCACCAGCAAGTTCACCCTCTCCTGCAGGGTCAATAACACCCACGACGCCATCACCGACAAACTCTACCACGCCTCCTACTACGGCTGCACCGGGAGCTACTTCAACTATTCTCTCCAGTGGCGCATTGGTGGCAATAATAGCTGGTGTCCTCATGCTGCTGCCCTACTTTTAGGCATCATCAAGATTGATTTCATGATTTATTTAAGTAGTCATGAGATGCCCTGTCATCGTCGTCGTTGCCGCAGTAGTGTCAATGTTTTGACTAGGCGGCTTTAATTTGAAGAATACCGCTTGTATGTTTTCTACTGGTTTTTTATCACTTACGAAGTAATATCTGTCGTGTGATAGTAAAGGGGCAGCGCTGTTGCCCGAGGGCGCTTAAGAAATACGAATTAATATTGCATTTCTAGAATATGAATGAGATTTATATTTTTTCACATTTCACATTCAAATTAATTTTATAGCGCTCCAGTGGCCCAGTGGATAATGCGTCTGAGAACCGCCGCACGCTGGTTCGTTCCTCGCCGCGGTTGGCAAAAAGTCCCAATCAGGCATGCGACAGCCGACCGGAAGGGCGCGTGTCGTAAAGATAGGGGCCTTCCTTGGAAGACCTGGAGTAGGCGGACCCTGCGACTCAGCAGGACGGACGCTAGAGAACTTACTTACATTCAAATTAGTTTTTATAAAGTAGGCGCCTGGAAAGATTTTTGCTCGAAACAACTGTTCCACCCGGTTATTAACTCAGTTATCTGAACTATTTTCGACCCAATCATACGGGTACGATACGGTACCTTCGTGTTGACGCGAATTCAAAAAACTCACAAAATTATTTCGCCACTACATGTCAAAAATGTATTTTCCGGCGAATGGTTGAAGGGGTAGGCCCAGGGAGTTCGACTCCTCTTGGACCCCCTGGTTACACCAATGCTGTACTCCAAGAACAGATTGTGTCTCGAACACTTAGTTCCTCGAACAAAATAATCTATAACAGGTTGTGGTTCGAAAGGCATTGTAGTGCAGATGCGATCAGAGCGTAAACAACAGAGAAAATCACGACTGAAAATACCTAAAAATGTCATCGCTCATTTGTCTAGAAACCGTACAGTAATCTCGCCGAACACACGATGCTCTCTAAACTCGCGAAGTTATATTTTGCAAGAACAATTAGGACCGTTTAATATTAGCAAGCTAATTTTAAATAGTATGGGTCGTAAATGAAAGAACAACTAATATAAATTGCAGTTTTCAGCTGCTAATGGAATCAGAAAACCTTATTTCTGTGATTCTAGTGTGATCTCATATAAAAGAAGTCTCGTTTCGCTTGGTACAGGTATTCATATCGAACGACTCGCTATTTTCGGTCACGTTACAGGTCTACTGCTAGGTTCTCGATGCAATATCATAAAATTAGAAATTTATACTTAGGAGTTACGATGTAATGCCCGCTGACTATATCTGCTTCTCCAACCAGATCTCCAAATCTCCAGAGCCCCCAAATCTCATCCCTGAGGTCGGTTAATAAAATGTTTTAATCACAGCTGACCAATCATCATATTCAGGACCGGATTAAGGTGGACGGGGGCCCGAAGCGTTAGCTTCGTTACCTTCACCTGTAATCCAGCACGGACCTTACTTACCGTAATTGCAATTCCTGTCGGTCATAAGGTGAGGAGACCGTTCAGATGGGAAGGTAATTTTCGTCGTAGAGCAGACAGCCACGAGGGAGTATGGGGATGATATCGCCCCAGTGCATACCTGTAACGGGCGTCCAAAGCTGGAGGGTCTTATCCCCAAAAACGTTTTCGAAAACCTTTCATTCCGGCCGGGGAGGGGGAGGGGGCTGCAGGGGTCTAAGGGGTCCGGCCCGGGCCAGGGGGTGACCACCAAGAACCCCCTGGCTACATATATGCCCCAGCCGCCAACCTGTGGCTATGTTTGTGGTAGGATACGCACAGAACCGAGTTATAGTGAAGGCGAATGGGGCGAGGGCCCACCCACTCAGTTTCGCCAACTCCGTTTCCAAAGTAAAAAATGGGGCCCTTTCACAGTTTGGTCGAAGTCTTGTCTCGTTTTGTTGAAGTAAACGGCAATTAAGTTAACTTTTAATGCCATATTTCGATTAAACTTATGAACTCGAACTTCAGACGTGGAACCAGCTAAAGGCTGATTCGACGAGCGATCGGGGGGGGGGGAAGCGAGCAAGTGTATGATAGCCCCTCCTGCACTGACACGCTAGGGACCGATGTGGCTGAGTGTATTTTGAGATCAACATCTTCATAATATAAAGGCAGTCGTATCGTTGCGGGTTCTTAAGGAAGTTATGTTTTCGGTAACGAGTAAAGTCTGAAAGAAAAAATTAGATGTCAGTGACTCAATTCAAGCATTTTCGAAACAATCCGCTTGTGTTTGTTGGACTATGTTCGCAGCTTTTTACTCGAAGTTAGGGCGCGACTAACTTTCAATTGTGTAATATCACATCATGTCACGTCATGCCCCATCATGCCCCACCACATCACGAACACGACAGCTGAGCTGAATCATTGTGATACGAAGGATCGCGACGCAATGGTAATGTTTATTTAAGCTTAAATCGTCGATACCTAGGCATCTTTTGTAAGGCGATTGGGCGGGCCTTGGTAATCTCCAGTGGCTTGATCGTCGTATGTAAGGCGATAAAATGGGCATCGTACTACTGCATTGACACGCCCAGTGAGCAATTAGATAGACAATAATGTTTCGTCTGGCAATTTTTGTATTGCTGCCATTTGTGATCCCTGGAGCGCTTGCTCAAAATACTTTATTTTGTACGCCTGATGCGACAGTTCCTCTCGTTTCCAGCAATCAAAGCTATCATTCTCCCAATTTTACTGCCAACAGTACCTTTCCTTTCAAGCAGCAGCTGCGAATTGATAATATTGCAATTGGCATTACTCTCTCCCTCGATGTATTGAGCGGCGCCTTTGATCTTTACGTTTCATTCTGTGGAACTGATAAATATGGCACATGGATGTTCTATGCAGCACAATCAGACGGACAGAAATCAGTAGTTCTTACAAAAGAACATTTGTTATCACTGGCGAACTCCGCCTTGGAGAATAATTGCACCTGCTATACGCCAGATGTCCTAAATGTTAATGTGTATGGAATGCCAACAAAGACAAGTAGTTCCGGCACAGGATTTCTGCGTGCTTATAGCGGACCGGTGGCTGTTCCTTGCGCGCTGTCTACCGCTTCGTTTCCTCTGGTTTCAAGCAATCAAAACTTTGATTCAGCTAATTTTACTGCCAGCAATACAATTCCCTTCCAACAAGTTCTTCGCATTAATAATATGAATTTCGGAATCACTCTCTCCCTCGACGTACTTAGCGGCGCCTTCAGCCTTTATGTCTCATTCTGTGGAACTGAAAAATATGGCACATGGCTTTTCTATGTAGAGCAATCAGATCGACAGAAATCAGTAGTTCTTTCCAAAGAACATTTGCTATCACTGGCCAACGAAGCTCAGGCGAATAATTGCATTTGCTTCAAGCCAGCTGTTATACTTGTCAATGTATATGGAGCGCCAACAAAAGCAGATGGCTCAGGATCAGGCTACCTGAGTGCTTATAACGGACCGGTGGCGCTTCCTTCTCAACCACCTCTAGGCAGCAGTTCAATTGTTCCACCAACAAGTTCACCTCCTCCAAATGCAAAAACGACGTCACCACCCCCAATCACGACTTCGACTGCGGCTCTACCGGCGACTACTGGTTCAAAGAATACGAATTTACCACCAACAAGTTCACTCCCTCCTGCAGGGTCAACAACACCCACGACGCCATCACCGACAAACTCTACCACGCCTCCTGCTCCTACTACGACTGCACCGGGAGCTACTTCAACTATTCTCTCCAGTGGCGCATTGGTTGCAATAATTTCTGGTACCCTCATACTGCTCCCCTACTTTTAGGCATCGTCACGTTGACTTTCCTTATCCATTATTATATTATTTGTCAGAGTAGTCACGAATCGAGCCAACATAATTCGTGCCACATTATATTAGTAGTATACATGATCAGGTTCGCCGTTTTTAATCCAAGAATAGTTAATTACTGTGTCCCACTTGTTTTTTTGTAATATGAAGTAGCTGTAATGTAATAGTGAGAGGGTCAAGTTTTTGCCGACTGCGCAGCACAAAAACGACTTTATATTGCAATAAACATTATCAATGCTCAGGAATACTCACAGTCCTTCACGGGAGGTTGTTAGGCGCCGGGAACGAGGAACAAGTGCCGCTTGTCCATCTCTATCAGAACAATAATGCATGCATTTTTCTCAGATACTCACATTTTTCTCAGATATACGTATTACTGTAAGCATAGGTTAACCAGGGGGTCTAGGGGGGGGGTTCGATCCAAGGTCCGGTACGCTACACTGAGTCACCTACAACTTTGGCATGTCCGTGAATTGTCTAATTCTTGAGAAACCATAAACAAGGATAGCCACAGTAAGGACCACGTGAAGCAAATTGAAAAGAAACATGAAGATTAGGTCGAGTCTTCTTGTCGCCCTGGTCCATTTCAGTCTCAGTGCTTCCCGGTGGTCACTTTTTTCGAGAGCAATGTTAACAGGCGTCAAAGTTGATCGCAAGTTGTTAACAATCAGTTGATCAATTATGGTACTGGTATCGTCGCGAGCTTGCGGTGTTTCATTGCCATCTCCTGTTATGGTGTCATGCTTGACCTAAAACTCGCACCAGTATTGATTGGAAAACTGAATTCGTTGTTCACGCCATTCACCATTAATGTTGCTAAAGCGATATTTGTGAAGCAGATGGCATTAAACTTTTCATGGTCCGGGCTGTCGTAGTGCAACAAAGTGACTGCGATTATCCACTTCGATACGGGCAGTCCCCTTGTCCACTTACTGTGCTGGTACATCACGTAGGCAGCGGTGATCGAAGCAAAGGCAGATATTGCGATTTCCAGTATGATATACAAAGCTGCAAAAAGACCATTATTTCGAAATTGCGGAAACTGTGGCGAACACTACCGAGAAGCGGCATTGGGCTTGAGCCCTTCGGCATCTGTCCGGTCACCAGAAGCAGAACGACGGCCATGGTCAGCAAGGTGGTCAGCCCCATAGTAACCTTCTCTTCGCGATCGCCCGCGTCGTTAAACGGCCCGAAAATACCGACAATGGCCAAAGTGGTTATGATGAAGCTGGAAACGACTATCAACCAGATCAATCGTGGGTACGTGAGTATCGGGATCTTCAGGGGTTGCCTGGTGGCATAATACCCACGACAAAAACCACGCATGTGCTGGATAAAAAACATTGAATGAGTGCAGAAATCTAAAACCGGGGGGGGGGAATAAATCGACAACTGTGGTGGAGAGTCAACAATTATCAATACAGGGCACCTTGTTAGTTGTATCGGGCTTCCGAAGTCTGAAGCGGCAGTCAGGGCTATCTTTTGAATTCTCTCTCACTTTTTTGGATTTTCGTCCTCCAACTTGGCACAGCACTGGTATAAAAATGCGATTACGCGATCATCCGCAATGAAAGTGATAGAGGGGTCTAGGGGTATCGAAATGATAGTCATACTGTACTACTATTTCTTAGAATACGGCATTTGCAAAACCCGCGCAACTTTTTGGACCCAAAAGGAACTCAAATATCAGGCAATACGAAACTGTGATCGCACCTGGGAGCGATGAAGGTAGTTAGATAATAGCTCGGCTTGCGCTGTAGTATGATGTCATAGAAAACGTCGACAAAAGGCGTCGCCGACGCGCCGTAAACAGTGTAAGTTTTTCGTGACTTCATTGAGAGAAGATTCCACTCTTCAAAAATATTTGCGGACTTTTTATAGAAACGATCGATTTTCAATACAATCTCATTCTTTTTGCGAATAATATCACAG
>JAQGAX010001643.1:0-10561 GCA_034698105.1 Plectus exinocaudatus | reverse complement strand
TGGTGTTCGCCTCCTAAAATCGGTCGCCTGAAAAGGCAAGGGCCCCGTTACTATTTTCCTGAACGGACCCTCAAGTGGTCGCATGTCCTCCCCTCAATCGATGAACCCTGCGCGCGTCACTGATTGTGCCCTTAATTCTGCAAACGAACGCACTGAACAAATTGTTATCCTCATTCGATGTCGATTTATTTCCATAATTTTTTCTGTTGAATGATTATAATTTCTGTGAACCACCAACATGAAACCGACTTACTGAATTGTGATGCCATACGCCTTCGTGAAGTACTCGATCAGCGAAATGGTTCTGGACTGTCCACCACGCTCAGGATCGTTGTCCACGTTGAGCCTGAATCAAGCGACAACCAGGAGAGATGTACATTCAATTCTCCTAACAACGATAAATCATACGTGATTTTGCTCGCCGGCTGGTCGGAGACGTTGGAAACAATAAAATTGTTCTCTTTGGCGTACGTCTTTTGAACACGTACATCTAAACAGAAAAAAAGCATAAATAAAACATAACAAGTACACTTTACTGAAAGGGAAAAACTTCAATTCTCAGAACCGCACGTCAACTTAATCTGGACTGTACAGCGCCTATAATTGGTAATCAAAATATCTTCTCTATTTGCTGCAGCGCTTTCATATACAGTCAAAACCGGATAAGTGAAAAAAATGCTCATGCCCATAACTTTTGCCCTATGATCTACATGATCCAAAACCGGATGAGTGAAAAACCGTATAAGTGAAAAAAATTTCCTTGCCAGGTCGATTTCCAACTATCTGGATCTGACCGTATAAAGAGATGACTAACGGTAGTACAACAGGCAAAAGCCAAACCTTTGAAGTAATTGCGAATGTACGAAAAATTGTTGGCGTTAATCTGGAGGCGTTTTAAGTCCGGTTCGCTACATTTCATGATTTCGGCGAGCGTCAAAGTCACGCGTTGATTGGTGTAGAACGCCGCTTTCTTCGCTGAAAAACAAAATTCAACCAGTTTAGCGGTATCCTCCGACCCGGCTCGTCCGTGTGCTCCTGTGATGTGTCATATCATGTCGTACTTCAGCTCCTATGCTATTAATACATTCATGTATTCGTGTTCAGTTGTCATCACATGGTATCGGGTTGAGCGAACAAATAAATAAAATAAATAAATAACAAGAGCGATGTTCATGGCGTTGGCCCGTGAACTTGCCAAAATTAGGTCACAACCCCTCACTTTCCGGAAATCGATCTCGAGCCCCAGTTGATATTCAAGAAAAACTGCTGATTTTGTCAGAGATGTTATGAGATTTTTGGCTCAAATTTATTTGATACATCGTCAATCTGGTAACCAGCAAGCAAAATATATGGCAATTTTTGGCTGTTTTATTATATTACGGCCTCAGCAAGAAATTTCAGATGTTCGGAATAATCGGAACATAGTTTATCGGTCTGAGGATGAGACAGCTGCGATTTGGTGCTGTGGACACAGACCTGGGCACGTCCCAAAGTCTGGGGGGTCGGCGACCCCCCGCCGTACTAAAATTCAAAATTTTCTGGGGAGGGGTCGCGCCAAAATTGGGGGATCGTGGAGGTCTGTGGGGCCCTCGCGATCTCCCCCCATTGCCCAGGTCTGTGCGGACACTCAAAATTCAGCGCCGAGAGGGCTCCAGTTTGGTCAAAATAACAGCACCAGCCTAGTCAATTCGGCAGCAGAGAGACGAACTCACAGTCAATAGTGATGACGGGCACGGGGCCACGACCGACTCCTTCGATGATCTTCACCCCCTTGTTGGCGCCAGACGCCATGTACTTGCCCTCGCCGAGGTTCTTGTCCTGCAGGCCGAAACTGCTCGAGTTCAGATGGAAGATGTTTCCACCGCCGAAGAGGACATGCTCGCCGCTGAAATAAGTCGATGGCGTGATGGAAGAAAAATGGTCAGAGAAAAAGTAAAAAGGATGAATACAGTAGAAACTGGATATAAGAGAATCTTTACGATGCTACAACTCGCAGTAGAAATCGGATATAAGATATTCTTTCCTATTCTCTTGCGTTCTCCTATATCCAGTTCTACGGTACAGTGAAACCCGGATATAAGAGAACGCAGGGGAAATCGAAAAATGTCTCTTATATTCGGGGTCTACAGTGTGTCGGCACTGTGCACGAGAATTTTAACGAATCTCTTACATCCAGTTCCACTGTATGTTCAAACGTGATTTGGTTTCAATATTTAAATAATAATCGTGGCTGAATGTATATTCCCCGCATGCGCCCATTCCCATTACTCACCGATTGACAGCGTCCTGACTGGTGAGGAGTTCGAGGAATGAACGCAGCGAACGATCCTGGAGGTTCAGATCGGGGGTGATCGAGCTGACCATGTCACCCAGAGTCAGTTCGAACGTCTCCGCCGACGGTTGCACCTTAATCATCACGCCTTTACATTCGACCGTCACTTCCTCTGGTAGATCCTCCTTGCGGATTGTGAACGTTTTCAGGTCCTGAAACGAATGCGAACGCTTACTGTAGACAGAATATGTTGCATGATGCTAACATTCATCCAAATTTCGAAAGAGATAGTAATCATATAATCATTATTGCTTGGAGAAGTGAAGAATACGTAAAAACCAGGAAGAAAGCGCATATTGAGATCAAACTTGCGCAGTTTCGCTAAAGAGGAAGCTCAGGAAACAGATGGTAGATAATACTAACTCTTTGAGTTCCAGAACAGAAACTTACGCCGATTTTGAGCTTGTCCGGGGAGAATAGAGTTGCCGCGCGGTCGTAGATGTACTTTTGCGCGTCGCCGAACGTGGTGTGCTCGATCTGGCAGAGACGGTGGAAGATTTTGACGCAATTGTCCTTCCGCTCAGTAGACAGCACGCTGGAATAGTTTCACTGATATTGATTGATTGCAATACATGTACTCTTTGCAAACATAGATAGTATAAGTGCAAGTGTAATTACAGGCGGTGAAATCGAATCGCAAGTAGTATTGCCAGGTAAAATCACCTTACGGTATTTTTCATCCGTTTCATGAGTTTAACGAGCGTGTTGATTGATGTAAACAGGTAAGAAATGAGCGGCCAAGTAGTCTTAAGAGCTTAGATTCTTTAAGAATCGTAGCCCATCCCCCGTGATGCGTCCATTTCCTTGGTTTCTTTACGGAGTTGTGTGCCAATTTGCCCGGCGTTCATGTACATCCCCCCGATGTTGCGCTCCTTTGTTGATCGCACCCGTTAGGTCCCCTCTGCATCAAATTTTTGCGGTCGCATGATCGCCGGGCGCCGCGCCACGGCCTTGACCACGGCATCAACAATGATATCGATCATAGTAATGCGCATGGATAAGTAAACTTGGCCAATCATACCAGGGCAAGGTCGATAAAGTCGTACCCAGCAGTTTGCTTGGGACCCGACAAATACCCAATGGTCTGCAGTCTGCTCCGATAAATTGGTCGTATAAACGCGCATCTTGCTGGGGAGTATAGATGAATGGTTGACAGAGCAAAAGAGATGATAAGTAATGATAGCACAGTGAAACTCTGAGAATGCACAGGAAACAGGAAAAATTCTCTCTTATACACGTCAACAGTGTGTTGGCACTGAGCACGGGAAATGTAAGCTTCTCTTATAGAGTTCTACTGTAGCAGTCTTCCAACTAGCACTACGACAGCCCTGACAACCACTAAAAATGACTATTACTAAAAGTTTTCTCAGCATTTCAGCTTTTAGTTGTCGGTGTAAGATGTCTTTGATTGGAATCTTTGCAACACTAAAGATCTGTGCAGAGTTAAAGTAAAGGTGCAAAGTGACTTTATGCTCGACCAATTACCAAGAATTCATGACATAGACGTTATGAATCCTTGGTAATTGAGCATAAAATGACTTCATCACATTCGTTAACTGCTCTGTCCTTAATGCACGCATTAGACGGTCCCTCAGTGTTTTCTCTGCCTCATCGTTGCGCGGCCCTCTGAAGACGATCATCTCTTCACCGCAGCGACAGGAGACAATACCGCAGCACATGCATTCGTTACACAAAAATAAGTCGATCGCAGCCGGTGCCAGACGGGAAGGGGCGATGACTCATAGCGCGCAGAAGTAGATCACTATGTTATAAGGCGAACCTGACCAAATCAGCGACAACACTGACTGGATTCAGTACGATTATTATGAGCGATAAGGACCCAAAGCCAAATTTATGTGGCGTAATGCCAGTGCCGTCCATTAAAACGATATTATTTTGATTTGCTGTCCGCTACGTAGTATATGGCACTGCACCACAAAGTATCAAACTGGCGTTTGAATGAACAAAGGTCAAGACAAGTGAGAATGCAGAATAATGTGCGTTATTGAATGCGACGCAGATCTTGGCAAACTTGAGCAATGCAAGGCGCAGAACATAGAAAATCCCGAAATTTAGTAATAGAACACGACAAGAAACTATCAGTTATTCTTGGTAATTGCACAAATTCGAAATTAATTCTATGAATTGAATTGACGTCAGGAATTGTCGATATCCGTCGTCTAATAAATCGCAACGAGGCAAACGTGCGGAATGACTATTTTTTTAACTTCAATGAGCAGTAAAGCAGTCAGCGAAATGAAACGATACTTACTCGTCCTTCGCTCCTTTCGACAAGGGTTTCTCAAAGCACTTGGAGTTGGATGTGGGTGCCTTGAGCGCCGTGATATCGATGTCATAACGGAAAATTGGCATGTCTCTCGGCAAATTCATCACCGACATGTTAGTATCCAGTGTGAATGTCTTGAAATTGCCCGTGTTCGGCGCCTTCTTCCGCGCCAGAATCGCTTCCGCGGTGACGGTGCCATCGCTCGACATCTGCAAACAGACGATATCAATATGGCTATGGAATAAGATTAATTTAGTTTCATGAGTGTATGTTATTTACAGTTCAGAGGCATATGAAAATCCTGAAAAGATGCGAAATCACTGAAAAATATAACTAATTGAAGTATCTCCTGGGTTTGTTTCAGGCATAACGGAGTGCAGTAAGAAGAGGACATTTTATATCAATCTGCAAGGGGGGCTAAAAAAGAAAGCTTATAACCTGCAATGGATACGTCACAGATGTACCTAGAGGTAACGCTGTCGCACTCATACGCAAAGGGAAATAGCTTGTTACGCAAAAGGCCATGACTCAAACTGACCACGTACCGTTAATTTAGAGCAGGCGGCACTGAGATCGCTGCTGGCCGAGCTCGATTCACTGGCAGTTCGGGAGCCTCTCTGGCGGTCATCGCCAATACTCGCCATCCCGCTGTCGCCTGCAACAGAAACAAATTCATTCAATCGCCAATTACACAGTAAAATCGTTTCTAGCTAGCGGTACATGAAAAATTCGCATGGTTGTACAGGAAAATTCGGACATCCGACGATTCACGTCGACTTTAATTAGCCCATTAGCCAAGCGAGACAGACAGCGCGTGGCGCTTTGCAAAATAAATAAATAAACAAGCATAAATAATTCTTACCAGGCGCCGGAGCGGTCGCCATTCTTTCTTGGCCGCCCCTCGAAACGCCGCGGCCTCGAGCTCGAGTTAGGCCCGGCTTTCCGACTCCAGACATACCACAGTGACCTTCTTCTAACGTTCGACTAGATGACGACACTATGTAGTTGACTACTGACTAGACGACACACTTGCGAGACAGAGAGATGCAAACAGATGATCGGCTGTGTCGAAGTGGATAACTGGAAACAGAGGATTAAACAGTGCACTGCTGGGAACTGGGATCAAAACACAAGAAAAGGAAAAGAGGTCGCGAATCGCGCGGTTGACTTCAGCGCTAACAGAATCAATTAGGCACAGTGATTGCGAAACACGGCAGACAGACAAGTGGTGACGTAATGCAGTCACCTCGAAAGAGGTCGTTTTCCGTACGCCTGTACTAACGTGGCTATGGCACTGTAGTGTACGTACACATGGGGGAGAGATTGTTCAGGTGCAAACGATAACTTGCGTGGTGGGGTGCACAGTCTCACTGCGCTAACACGAACTATCAGGAAATGCGCCAATACGAAACTAATGTTCTTAAAATGATATTACGGCCTCCGAGCTTTAGTTTTCGTGACGGACAGACTCTAGGGGTGAGATGGACATGAGACTAAAAGGAGTAAACGCGTGGCTCAGGCCTGTAATATAGCAGGTCTATTCGCGCGTGCAATAAGTAGAATAAGTACGCGCGAAACTCAAAATGAGTGCCACTTGTGCCACTGGCGAACATTTTTGTACCCAACAAGACGTACCAAAAATGAAGGACAATGAAAGGAAAAGGTAATAGTTAATGTGAACAACATTAGTTGTAACTGCGCAGTGGTGTAGGAGTTGTAGCTCGAGCGGGGCGCGGTCAAGAACCACCGTTAAAGGCTACACAGACTGCGACGGTCGACAGTATCATACGCCGACAATATAATTTGTGCCTACCGAGAATTGTTATTCCCGGTATATATATCGAGTCCTACGTCGCCCGATTTCCTCCTCTCCTGTCGGCGTCTGTTTTCTCAACAGGCGGTCCAGGTGAAAGAGGAGGCCGCGAAAGCGATGAAAGAGGGACCGACGCAACCCGCAAGATCATAGACGCGATTAATTAGCAAGTGTCGACTGAAATATGATACACAAACAGTGCGCAACCGCGAGAGCGGCGCGACTAATCGGTCCTTAGCGCGCGCGAGATTACAGTATCGCGAAAGGGCCATAACGCGGCATCAACGCAATGCAATTATAGATATACATGTAAAGAATATCGCGGAAATTCGCGACAGATGGAGCACATCAGACGCAGCGGCAGAAACCAGGAAAATCTAAATGACGGATGTACTCCATTTTTTTGTACCTTAGTAAGTGAACTTCACAATTTATGGAGGAGAATCAAAAGACGTGAGAATTTCCCCGCCCCCTCATGCCTCGCCTGACACCAATTACTTCAAATGGAACTGCTAAATGCGTAAACCATCAAATACTATGAAAATCTCGGTTGCAAACGGCGAGAATCATCTGACTAGGACTCTGACGAGTGAGAATAAACGAATCTGGCGGGGCGTAAGCCCTACGGGCGAAAGCTTAACGTTGTTGGGCATCAGAAAAATAATTCTACTTTTTGAAGCGCATGTCAAACATTTGACGCGTTTTTTTACTGTGGCAGGCAGACAGACATGGGCATCGGTTTGGACTTGGGGACTATGGTCGACTGTCTGGGTGGGTTATATAACCCCCCAATAGGATAGAGTCAAGAATTTGCACTGGAGGCTTGTTTGTGTGCGTGTGCACACTACGGTGTTCTAGTCGTTTAGTCTTACACCTTTTACTTTCCCAAGACGAATACAGTAATAGTAGGGAGGTAGAGGGTAAAAGGGCAAAATGGAACGCGCGCGCCGACATTTTTATACGCGCGCGAGCGGACAATAACGCTCCGAAAATAACTTTAAAATTGCGCTGAATCAGCGCTAAATTAACCGCGATTTTATAATACAATCGCATAAGACGCGCCGCGAGCAATTACTTTGACGCGCCGCGCCTCGCACGCAAGACACGCGCTACTACTGTAAGACCGAATCACACCGGCCGTTCCTGACTATAGCCAAGGGGCTTGGGTACCTTAGAATAGCAAAAAACCCCCCAACACATTTTTCCAAATCCTATCGGACCCCTTGGGGAGTTACATAACCCCCTAGAACCCCCATGCCAAATCTGCAGGCAGAAGTCAGAGTTCTTTGCACGTTTGCGCACTACTGAGCTCTGGCTTTCCTGCCAGACTTTCTCTTATCGCTGAGTGGTGACTGTTACTTCCGACACATTCAGCACCGTTTATTCAATTATACGAAAACTAGATTACGTCGTCGATTACACGGCGATGGAGGAGACGGAGAGACGGCGCCAGAAAGGAGACTGCCGCTATGGCGATCAAAGGTGAAAGGCGACGAGGGCAGGAAGGCGGCGGCGCTCTGAGACGCGCGCCGGTATTTAATCGCGCCGCGGACAATGGAGCTGCGAAATGACCAATTATGAAAGTATCTCGAAGTTGCACTTGAAAATTGGCTAACATTTTTGAGTACAATGCGCTAATTTACTGTTTGATCACGCCGCTCAGAACGTTTAATCTCGCCGCGCCGACGGTGTGATCGCGCCGCCCACTTGAGAGGGCGCGACGTAGGGTCGTCCATAATTGCGTAACGCTTTTCGGCACCCCCTCCCATACATGCAAGTGGGGGAATTTAGGGGATTTTACTCCCACCTCGGGAAAAAAGTGAACCCCTCTCCGAAAATCGCCGAAAATTTGAAAATTCAGGAAAAAAAAATGGGCGGGAATTCCCCCTCGACGACCGGCGTAAACCCCCTGGTCTCGGATATCTGTTAGAGACATAATCGTTGTAGGTCTTCATGCATCACGTCAAACAAACAGTTTGTACAACTGCGTTTGGTGTAAGCAGTTGCACAAACAACATACCAGTTGCCTTGCCGGTCGCCGTCCGGGACACGTTCCCTTCTCCAGTTCAGATTCGCGTTGTCATCCGTATATCATAATGTCCTCGACGAAGCCGGTGCTCCACTACTGGAAAGGACGTGGGCTAGCCGAGATCATCCGCCTAACCCTCTCTGCCGCAGGCGTGGAAGTAAGAACGATTTTCTGAACTTCGTGGCACTGTTTCAAATTAAAGTATCCTGACCCTTAGACATCAGAGGTGGGCACTGGTCAGTTTAGCTGGGGGTACCAAATCAAAAACACAGGTATGACACCAAGATTTTTGTAATATGAGGGAGCCGCTCTAATGAGAAAATCTACTTTATATAGAGAAAACATAATTATGCTAAATAATGTCAGAAGGCTAAAGTTTCTCAATTGTACTTATCTTGCAAAGCAACGACTTGAAATGATTTTGCCCATTTCCAGCAATTTTATGCAAGAAGAAGGCTAGTTTTTGCATTCGAAATCCTTTATTTATCATTCATTTCGTAATTTCTTTTATTTATTCTTCTTCGAAGATAATACGTAACATTTATTGTTACTTATTTTAGTGGGAGGACGCTCCGCACTTCAGCGAGGCTGCCGATATGGAAAAGTTGCGCAATACTGGCAAGCTGATGTTCAAGCAGGTTCCCATGTTGGAAATGGACGGCATGAACAGGGTGCAGACGTTTGCTGTAGTGCGTTACATCGCCGCCAAATACGGACTCAACGGGGAAACGCTTGAAGAGCAGTATCGGTCAGGCTCCATTTGAATTCATACTTTTGCTGTTGTCGCATAACTTGTAAATGGTTGACAATCATTCATTCTGTGTACTATATATTCAAAATTTTGTGGAGGGAAAGAGAAATTCAAATCAAGCAACGTAGCACCCAATTCATAGATCTTCAGGTTTAGTTGTAGTTGTAGATCGTTATAGTTATAGTTGTAGATCGTTATAGTCGTACACATTTTGCCCATCGTGGCGAAAATGGCAGAGAAAAGGAACCCCCAAACCCCCTGGCTACAGGTATCCATCAGGCTGATAGTATTCATTCGCCGTCTACTTAGTGTTTAATTATGTCAATCGGACGTTTGCAGCATTGATCTGATGTCTGAAGGACTGCGCGATTTTTACGAGCCATTTTTCGGCCACAGGTTCCACCCGGACACAACCGTCTTCCCAGCCATCGCAACAAATATTAATCGTTACATGCCGATCTTCGAAAAGGTACGGGGTAGTTTCTGTCACCGCTACTGATTTTGTTATGTATGGTCGCGACGTTAGTGTGCAAGGCTGCTCATACCTGTGGTTAGCCAGGGGATTTCTAGAGGGTTGGGTCTTTCCTGGCCGAGGTCAGACCTCCCTTTTGAGCTTTCATTTCAATTGATCAGTTGCCAGCCAATTATTTTTTTCACCGTTGTTTTTAGTTGTAATATTACTGATTTGAAGATACTGACTGAAAATGGACAAGGACATTTGGTCGGTGATCGCCTGACGATGGCTGATATTCAGTTGTTGGAGATTCTGTTGATCATCAAGGATTTGAAACCCGAAAGCTTAGCCGACTATCCCGATCAGAAGGTAAGTCGAAATTTTTTTGGAAAAGAGCACCAAATCGCATTGTGCACCAAATCTTCAAATAGATTCTCGGATTTTTACCTTATCATTGCAGAACCATACGATTTACCAAAATTTAATTACTGCTTCTGCGTTCGAACGTGAAACAAAGGCTGAGAATCGCTCATGAGCTTATTCATGATGGGGTCAAACTCATATTGTTGGATAACCGATTGAAAGAATTTTAGTACTGTAAGGCCAATATTTGGTAGAACTTAATTTTTGGCTGGCTCGTGAGCATCACTGGTCTTGAGCACGCTTTATTGGGTCAAGTACCGAGCACTGCACTTATTTGCGTTTTACTGTAACTTATTATAACTACGGTGACTTCCGTTCTACTGCAACTTACGCGAACAGTTCCCCTCGCATTTCAGGCGTTCCTGGAGAAGATTTCTGCTATACCAAGCATTGCAGCGTATTTGAAGAGTGACAAGCGATTCCCACCCAACAATGACGAATATTGTGCCGCCGTCAACCGCACTTTGCAATT
>JAQGAX010001642.1:0-10565 GCA_034698105.1 Plectus exinocaudatus | reverse complement strand
AGTCCTTTGCCCACAAGCGGACTGTCGACTCGTCGAGGCGGCCGCTTCATGATGTCGCTTTCGCTCTGGAGGTATGCGTAGGCAATTGTCGGCGGCAATTCTGATCCAAGATCGATTGAAATGATCTGCAAACAATGTTACACATTGTTGATTTTCCTTTCTTATTGGCGCAATGTTTGGTAGCAGTATTCACAGTCCGATCGACCTGCTACACTTGATTCATATTTAAGTTTTCAGGTTTCATTTGGAAATAAAGCATCGCTGGAAGTTGAAATACTGGGGCCTGTTTCTTAAAACTGTTGAGAATTGAGAAATTGAGTTTGCTTTATCACGTGAAAAATTGAGACTCAGTTGGGTTTCTTCACCTGAATCTCAGTTCTTCGCGTGATAAAGCAAACTAAGTTCTCAATTTTCAACAGTTTTATGAAATAGGGCCCTGAACCGAATTGAAATTGAACAATTAAGTATGGAAATCGCTCATGCGTAGGCGCGGCGTCAGAAACCGAAGGTTGGTGGTGGAAATCCAAAAGACGGGAATTCAAAATTTTCTTCATAAATGTCAAAATTTTCACAATTGTTGAGGGGGAATCTTCAATCAAAACTTCCCCCTTCCCCCCTGGCGCCGCGCCTGCTCATGCACAATATTTACCTGAAGTGCAGTGATTCCAAGAGGCATGCCCAGGATCAGGTTGAGAATGATGGGGAGCACCTCGGGCTCGAGATGGGGAAGGGTATAGCCGAAGGTCTTCTTCAAGTTGTCCCACATCGTTCGCCCTTCTTTTATGCTTTCAACAATTGAGGAGAAGTTGTCGTCCATCAGGCAAATGTCGGCTGCTTGCTTGGCAACTTCGCTGCCTAAAAGAGAATATAAATAGCATACAGATAAAGGAAGGTTGTATCCATATTGAACTTGATGCATATATGGTTCACAATAGTACAAGTAGCTCTAACTGACCGCAGATGCCCATGGCCACGCCGACGTTGGCCCTCTTGAGCGCGGGGGCGTCGTTGACACCATCACCCGTCACGACGACGATCTCGCCACGCGCCTGACACTGCTCGACAATCAGCAGCTTCTGCTCGGGCGTTGTCCGGGCAAACACGATCGCTCGCTTCTGCAGTAGCTCGTCCCATTCGGTGGTCGACATCGAAGGCAGCGCCTCGCCCTTTATGATGGCGAAGTCCGGTTTGCCATTTGCCTTGTTCTCCAACTCAATCTTCAACTGATCCAGTGCCTTTTTGCTGTGGCGTTTTCTCAAGCCTTGCTGCTAAAATAAGAAGCCATCGTTATCTTTGTAATTTGTGATGCCTGTGGGCCGGAATTTTTTCGTTAATTTATGAAATTTATTTATGACATTATAAAAAACGCGTTCAACTTTCAAGATATGCTTCACAATGCGCGGATTGTAATAATATTACAAATGCATTTAACATTTTGTGAATAGTTTTTGCCCTAAATGGTTCACTTTTGAATAGTTCAAGTATTTTCAAGCGCTCAGGAGATATGGTAAGTTACAGCGGTATCCTGATCATCAGTGTCTCCACAAATTTTCGACAGTCAACGAACCGATTTTGATTCTCCAATCAGTCCGATCTCGCGAGCGATGGCGGCGGCCGTGGATGGATGATCGCCAGTGACCATGAACACCTTGATGCCGGCCGATTTGCAGTCGGCGACGGCGGCGGCCGTCGTCTCTCTCGGCGGGTCCATGATTGCGACCATGCCGAGGAAACACAGGTCCGACTTGGGGTAGTTGCCTTCTTCCATTGAAAATTGAGTGTTCGCCGGTGCTGTGAAGGTTTTCGTTGCGAAGCCAATAACGCGACGACCTTCATTGCCAAAATGCATGTATGCATCCTGAAATACGATGATGACATTTTGGCAGGGCATACGCCTCATTACAGGCGCGAAGCTAGAACCGGTTCACTGGGGCCAACTCGAAAATCGGCGTTAACTTGAAAACCGGGGGCTAACTGAGGATCCGTGAGCGCTGGTCCCATTGAAAATCAAAGACTTCAGCCTTCAGCCGCGACCTCGATAAAAAGTTTAACCTCGATATTAAACCCGTTCCAGCACTAATTCGAAAACTTTTATGATACCTTGGGACAGCCAAGAATTTGGTGTGTGCTAATCCTACACCGTTAGATTTGTGCGAATCTAATAAATAGTGCAAATTACCAAAAAGCCCTGCTTTTCGCTCTCATCGAGGGGCTTCTCGCCGTCCTTCGTTGCAATGGTCGAGCACATCTCGATGAGGATCTCGGCGGCCCCCTTCATCATCAGCTCCAGTTCCACTTCGTCGTCGTCGTTTGAGAGTTTTCTCTTGAGCCGACTTTTCTCGTCGATCTTCTTCGTGATCATCAGGTTCCACTTGCGCTTGGAGTTGAACAGAATCTCGAAGACGATTTCGTGATCGGCTCGCAGCTTGTCCATGCTGACCATGTCGGCAGCGTAGCGCAGCATTGCCACCTCAGATGGACTTCCATTGTACTTTTGCTTCGTCGAATTCTGGAACATAAAGACGTAACGAATTAAGCGTTCGCAGGTTATGTTTTTGTTTGAATAGATTTTCGTCGATGTGAGCATTAATTAGAACATTTTCTGCAGTAATATAATGTACACTGTTAATTATTCTTAGAATAATGTCTTGGAAACTTGTCATATTGTGGTGACTTCGTTTGGGAATGTAGCACTTATACTCCATGACCACCACTAAACCACTGATCTTGAACGAAAACAGATACCCACCTTGCGCAATGGGTCGAAGTCGATGGAGACAACTTGGGTCAGGATGGTACTGGCGAAGGCCAACTGTCGCTGAACGGCGCCGAACGGCAGAGCGAACATCGGCACCGCCTTCTTCGTGTCTTCCACCTTGATGGCCTTGTTGCACACCGTCATCACTGTGAGCATCTTCAGCAAACTTGGCTCGTTTAGGTCCAGGTAGTACTTTCGCACTTCCTCTGCGGTTGTTGGCTTTCTGCTGACATAATCATCTTTGCCTGGAATTAGTTTATAATGAGACGGAAAGTGGTTGCCTTACTTATTTCCAGGTTAAGGTTGTTGTCGAGTGAAAACTGAGAATTGTTTAAACCGGTAAAGAGGGAGACCGCCAATTTTGACCGGTATGAGCAATTTACCGTTATTACGGATACCAGTATAAACGATTACCACTGTATTTTGAATGGGTATAGTCGTTCAAGCGCGGAAACTGAATCAGTGGCGATACAGAAACAGGAAGGTCAAACAAAAAATGTTCCAAAAATGAGTCTGTTTGACAAATAGAGCAATCATGCGAAACAATAGAAACGAAATGCGCTAGTGATGAATTAACAGTAAATGAATTATAGAATAAGATTGCCAACCTGCGTCTGTGACCACTTCGATATGCTTATTGTACCAAACTTCAGTGACTGTCATGTCGTTTTTGGTCAGAGTGCCCGTCTTGTCGGATGCTATAATCGTCGCCGCTCCAAAAGTTTCGATGATCGGCAGCTTCTTGCACAGCACATTTTTTCGAGCCATACGCCTTAAACATCACGAATTTTGAGTGATAAAATTGCTTTAGAACTTTAGGAGAGGCTCCGGGACGGAAGTAATCCTCTCAAACATACCAGTAACGGGTGTCCGAGGCCTGGGGGTCCGGACCTTCTCGGGGGAGGGGGGAAGTACGGTACCTTCGTGTCGGGATTTCGGCGCTAATTCAATAAAACAGCCAACATTTTTTTCGCCACCTAGACGTTCTCGGTGGGGGAGGGGGTCACGCCAGGGGGGTCCGACCCCCTAGACCCCCTGGTTACAGGCATGACTCTCAGGGTATATTTCCCTCTTCGGTTTGGTTAGTTTCTACAGACCACTAAGGCTATCTATCGCTTCACTTCTTGTTCTAAAACACAATGGCGGGACAATTTATAGAGAAGGCCCGCGAAATGCTCGAATGATCGGCGAAGCGCTCAGTCTGATTTGGACAGACGATGTGGTCCTTATTTTGGGCAGGCGCGGCGCCAGGGGGGGGGGCGGGGGAGTTGCCCCCCCAAAAAAAATTGTGAAAATTTTTACATTTGTGAAGAAAATTGTGAATTTTCCCCCCATCTTTTGATTTCCCCCCGTCTTTTGGATTTTCACCCCCAACCTTCGGTTTCTGGCGCCGCGCCTGGTTTTGGGTATGCGTCAACAGTAAAGAGAAAAATTCTCGCACGTTAACGTATTGCTAATAATTACCGTACCTTGCGACGATGGTCATCTGAGACGTGAGCGTAGCGGGCAGACCGCACGGGTAGTTAGCGATGACGACGCAAAGGAAGCCGTTGATGAAGATGACAAAGATTTTATGGAAGTTTGACATGATGATACCAGTGATGAACACAACGACGGCAATGCATAGTCCCATGACTGTCAGAAATTTGACGAACTTTTCGATTTCCATATCCAATAAGGTCTTCTGGTCTTCCTGTGCTGTGGTCAACTTAGCAATCTGGCCAAGAACCTGAAAACGAAGAGTAATCTGATCTCTAAAGTATAGTCAAAACTTCGCATTCAATAATCCGTTCTGGCTCTTAGATTTAACCAGGGGCATTATGGCTGTCTCCTTCCTCCATTGCTTTCCTACTCCTACTGTAATTCCAGTACCAGCTTTGACTGATTCGCCCTTATCCAAACCTGGAATCAAGATACCGTATTGTCAGCCGTCCGAATGACAATCCCGAGTCCCTCGCCGTCGACGCATGCGGATCCGTTCAAAGCGACGTTGTTGCTCTCGAAGATAGTAACATTTTTGTTCGCAGCTTTTTCGGTGAATTCAATTGGCTCGCATTCGCCGGTGATGGACGACATCTCCAGACGGACGCCGTTGCAGGTGAGGATGCGGACGTCGGCGGCCACCTTGTTGCCGATGCGGACATAGACCAGGTCGCCAACGACCAGGTCTTCGGCTGGCACCGTCTTCCTCACCCCGTTGCGGACTACATCGCATGATGTAGGAAGCAGTTTAGCGAATCCGCGAACCACCTTAACGACAGATGACATTTGAATTCGTATGGTAACGAAGCTATAGCGGTAAATCGCAGAAATATCGGGAGAGGAGTATAGTATTGCATTCTGTTACTTAACGCAGTCGCAAAAAGTGTAAGTTTAATTTAAGAAATGGTATTAATTTTGAAAAAATATTCAACTAATAATTAAGTTAATCGAAAACTTTTGTTAAAAGATTTTTTAACTATACTTTATTTTGCATTTAGAAAGTATTGAATTTTTTAATCGTACTTGTTAAACTTAAAAAATTTGCTCGACTTTTGCGACAACGCAAGTGCTACTCTATGCCATAACTTCAACCTTTCAGTTGAGTGCAAGAAAAATGGAGAAAACTTTGTTTGAAATACTCACGTTACGCGCGCTCTTCTCTTCAAAGAAGGAAAGGAAACACATGAAGATGATGACGACGTAGAGGACGAGTGCGACGAAGAGATTTGCGGGGACCGTCATGTCGATGAAATAGATGATCAAGCTGGCGGTGCCCGCTCCTATCAGCATCAGCCAGAACATGTTGAGGAACTGATTCAGCAGCAGCATCGCGTTGCTAATCTCCTTCGGCGGCGTCAATTTGTTAGGTCCGTCGGATGCCAGGCGCTGCTTCGCCATCACTAAACGAACTTTTCCTTTTTGCTCATTTTCGGCGTCGTAGTTGACAATTACAATTAGGACACTAATTAAGGAATATTATGCGCCTAACTCAAATGAATAATGCTCTGCAAATAACCGTATCGGACGTTCCTTGCTATGTATAATACATCACGTATCAAAGTAAATCGTAAATCGTGAGACATAAAACATTCAAAACGATTAGTTTATTATATCTAAAGATTGGAAAGATTTATTACGTCAGCTCAATGCGTACATGTAACACTTCTCGAAAATTCGGTGGGGGTACAGGAAAAAATTTGTATCAGGGTCCAAACTTTGAAGAATCAGGCAAAATTTGAAGTTCCGCCCATTCTTTGCCTGATTTTTCATATTTTCGGCCGATTTTCAGAGAGATTCGGGTTTCGGTGCTCCCCCAACCTCCCCCACTTACATGTGTAGTTCTTTGTACCATCCAGTTCAATGGCCCATTGCTGAACGCTGGTACCGTAAAAAACGACATGGCACAAACGAATATTTCACTAACCTTCCGAGAGTCCTTTGCTCTTGCTCGGATTCTGAACATCGATGCCAGAGTCCTTGTATAGCTCGGCTAGCTCTGCTCGTTCAAGAGTGTGCTCGATGAATGAGGCACTCAGATTGCGATTGATCGCTGCCTCTTCATCCGGTACCTTGCTCTCATCCTTCCCTCGCAGCTTTCTTATGAAATTCCGTATGAAACTCATGCTTGAAAGAATTACACCTGAAATTCGTACAGTAATTCACTTTCAAAATTCAAAGGTAAATTCAGAAAATCTAAAGCCCTCATAGCAATCGGATTCCTTTCCCTAAGTAATCGTTGGGGCATTCGTAGGCGCCGATATCTGGATCGGATACTAGAGAGACCTCGGCATGTCCTACCGTCTGAAGAGGTCGTAAAAATTTTCTGGGGTGTCGCGCGACCCTCAGTACAAACAACCTAATTGTATTTATTGCAAACCTCAAAAGACTTTCCGCCTCTACGTCGCGAAAATGTTTTACGATCCCCACGTTTTTTTGCCAAACTTGCAGACCCTTTGCAGCCCAGGTCTGGCACTGAATTTGCAACGCGACCAAACAAACGAGGCGTTCGTAACCGAAACCGAGATCCGAGATACCAGACTGGTCTCCGTCTCGTTTCAAGTCTATCGGCTGCACAAGTTATGGAAACCAATGTTTGGATGGCAAAAACACGCTCCGCTGGGAGGGATACGCACCTCATGTCTATTCCCCGCCAAGTTGGACTACATACTGATGTATTGATCGCTTTCTATTACTAGTCCTATCGCAACTGAACACGATCATATTCGTTCGACCTTTGTTTTTTTTAGGTCGCCAACCATATGAAGCGAAAATTTTTTTAGGGGGATGATCCCCTCCCTAAATGTGGTCCATCACCCCCTTGGCCGACCAACCGTGCCCACCTCTGGATAGGTCAGTCTTCGCGTAATGCAAAAGTATCGCCTTACCACTTCCACTAAATGGCTGTCGAGTTATCAGTTTTTTCTCGCTTCTATTTCACTATTTCAATAACTCAGATGCAGTCTGCCTTTTCAAAGAGCCATCAACTACAGTTGTTTATGTATGTTCGTTTAAATAGGCAGTGAGTTCAAAAATCGTCGACCTAATGTTCGACTGGACCACGCACGAACGCATCATTTGAATGAACGCATTGGATAAACGAAACGAGTATTTGTGCACCGACTTGAAACGGTACCACGCAGACATGTGCACGGGAGGTATGGGGGTATATATACCCCAAGGGGTCTCATGCCTCCGGTTACTTTGGAGTTGGGGGTATGACAAAAATTGTAATGATAAGGGGGGAGCCGAAAATTGGTGACCTTTTTTCCTCGTCCGAACGGTCGCAGCAGACCAACATTTGGTTTTTCATTGACGTCAGTTGCAATAGACTTCTGGCCTCACTTAATTGTTTTCTGTGCATTCCACATTTCTCACAGATTACTACAGTACAACTCTCGTGATTCGTTTGTTTGCAATGTAGTCAATGTGTCAAGTTGAATTATGCAGACAGTGTGTTGTAGAATAATGCGACTACCGTATTGTGCGAAGAACTACCAAATATGAAGCAAAATTACATGAAACTGAGAGTACAGGGTGGGCCAAGAAGGTATCCCCGATTTGGTTTCCTAATAACTTTTACGGCAATTAACGGAATTCAGCAAAACTTTGAGATAATATAGAGTAACCCTGTAAGTTTTATTTGACAAAGTTTCGTTGATTTCTGTTTCGAACTTTCTGAGAAATTAAAAGTTTTCCAAAAGCTATCAAATTCAACAGCGTGGCTCACAGTATATTACAGCTCTCTAGTGAATAGCTTTCTTTGTAGCGCACAGTCTTGCGGATTCTTTCTTTTGAAAAGTCGTAAAATTCTATGCTAGGAGCTAAACTTTCGTCAATTTCGCTTACTTGAAAACAAAATGAGAAGGAAACAAAAATTCGGCTGGTCAATCAACGTCCTGAGTCAGTCAAGAATAGTCGAAATTCTTCATTATGTAAAAATGTTAACTTAATTGCTAAAGCAACAAAAATGTAGGAGATTTTACAGAAATTAACACTCTTTCGAATACAACAGCTCTCAAAAGCGTTTGGGTTTCTTGAATAATAGTAATTGCCCATTAATATGAGCCACGTGATAGAATTTGATTATATTTATAAAACTTTTTATTTCTGAGACAGTTTGGAACAGAAATCAATGAAACTTGGTCAAATAAAACTTACAGGGTTACTCTATATTATCTCAAAGTTTGGCTGAATTCCGTTCATTGCCGTAAAAGTTATAAGCAAACCAAATCGGGGATACCTTCGTGGCCCACCCTGTACTTGGTCGAAATCCAGTACTTGGGTTTACTACGCAGAACTCTTTCAAAGAAACAGCGAATAAACATTAAAAAAATTGGCTTTCACCAACACAAACAATGACTTTAGAATTTCATCAATTTTAAGCGGTAAAGCGAATCAAATAAGACCCTCGCAGTGTTCTTTCCCTAAACTAAATATGGATACTTTCCATGCTTAAGTACAAAAAATAATTATGCACTACTTCTTGATCAGTATGAATTCTACACAGTTATTCCGGGAAATTGAAAACTGACAGGTCCTTAATAAAAAAAAACGTAGAACGAGAACGATCTACGAGACAGATACTCTGCTATTGTCCGCGTCACATAACGGAGGGATAGTTTTGACAGGCGCATAGCCAGAAATCGTAACCCAAGAACGACAAAATCGACATGTACGGAGGAGCAAGTCGACGCTTCTTAAAGGGAGACCCTTATCATTTTTTCGAGCCGGGGGTTTGAGATTAGCAACTGGTAACCAGATCTGGGCACCCAAAATTTTCTGGGGGTACACAGTACAGGGAATTTTGATAATTAGCCGTCGATATTGATTTTCTGGGGGTACACGATTTCTGGGGGTACGGACCCGAGTGGGGGGGGGTACGTACCCCCGTACCCCCCACGCCCAGGTCTGCTGATAACTCATATAAACTTTTTGTTTGTCAAGGTGATGTCTGCGAGGCTTAGAGGATCGTCACTCCAAACGATGAAACATGCGCGGCGCTAATGGCATACCTGTAACCGGGGGGGTCTAGGGGGGTCACCCCCCCCCACCAGCCAGGGGTCGGACCCTCCCCGGACCGGTCAGACCCCCCCGGACCTCGGACCTCGGTTACAGGTATGGCTAGTGGGGTGAAGAAAATCACCAAAATTTTGAATTTCCACCCGTAACCATTTGATTTAAGAAGCCGTGCCTGGGGTGAACGAAGGGCACCATTATATTTTGGCTCTAAGGGGTCTCAGTTTGACGGTGCTCCATCTTCCTTGGTTGACCCATCTCTAAGAAATTACTATTAGTACAATCAGCAGTGAATTGAAATTTCGCATGAAGTGAGAAAACTGTGTGAGACTGCGGCACTCTGCTTGACTTTCGTCGCACTGCCAGGGTCTCGTTGAGATTAGAAACCAATGTTACCAATGGCGTCAGAATTTTTTGTACTCTGCTCGACGCCGATTGGTGTAATTGATGCTCAAAGACGTGCGATGGGCAAATGCCTGAGAGATACTTTCTTGATGCCGGGCGCTTCAAATGCTGCAAGAGCATGTATCCCTATATTTATTGCTTGCGCTGTGTGCAACAACAATATGAAAGAATGAACTGAATGAATTGAATGAACTTATGAACTTTTGGTCCTAAGTTTTGATCTATTGTTCCATAAACAACCAATTCGCGAGGCGACTGTGATCTTTGGATGAGAAAATGCAATTTTCGTCAGAAAGGCTGTTTACTGACGCCTCAATTACTCTATCAATAGTAACCTCTGACGCACATGCAGGGCCGGATTAAGAGGGTCGGAGGCCCGAAGCTGAACTTGACATGGGGCCCCCTACTGTATAGCAAAAAAATTTTTCGCCCCGTTTCAGCGACCTTTTTTTTAGGTCCCAAAATTCGAGGGCCTCATCGGGCCCCCTTTCGACCGGGGGCCCGAAGCTTTAGCTTCGTTAGCTTCACCTATAATCCGGCACTGCGCACATGCATTGCCGATTTCGGACCTAACAAGTTTTACGCTTGGAACTAAGTGTTTGCTCGCCGACTGGAAATAGAAGCAATTGAGATTTGAGATCACGAATTAGTTCGTGTTTTGGAGCGAGAGTCAAAAAATCGAAGGAACTGCCAAGCAACGAAAACATTCAGTAAGGTGACATACAAAATTACTTTATGATTTGGGAAGGGGGCATGGAGGCCCGTTACTCAATGAAGTCATTACTCTGCTCTTGAGTCTTGAGCATAGGAAGGGGTGCCATTTTTTATTTATTTTTTATTTATTTATTTGATTTACTCCTCCGCTACATACACGTACAATGTAAACTGAGCAAAAACGCAACAG
>JAQGAX010001641.1:0-10566 GCA_034698105.1 Plectus exinocaudatus | reverse complement strand
TCACGTCACGGACCCGTCACAGGCCTTCTCTGACCCCCTCCCCCTCCCAAAGCGTGACGTACTTTATGAACGGCCCCTAAGTCCTTGCACAACTTTTTAATCAGAACTCGAGAAATATAGAACCGATTTGCTTCAAATTTAAAATAACCATTACCCAGATTGATGTGTACAACATGTCAAAATTTTATATCGTTTGCTTGGTTCTCGTGATATTGGCAACGATTAAACTAATGGTGTTCCAAAACCGATAATTACGCGGCCTATCTATATGAAGAATGTCTGCAGAATTAGATGTGAGCATTCATTCGTTCTGGCTTTTCGTAATGTAGGACCCTAATTCCTTTCCGTTCTAAAGATCTACTAAACACAAGCTGAATCGCAGTAATTGCAAAGTACAAGTTAAAAGAATTTTGGCTTTTGTACTCTGCGTGACAATTTTCTGAGATGAAAAAACTGGCGTTGCGGCTCGAACATTCATCGTTGAACTGCCTTGACAGCTTGTTGAATGAAATAGACATCTTTTAATAGAGAATTTCGTGGGCTTTTCAATCATACCAAATTTATGTGACTTGTTTTTATTAATAGACACATAGTTACAGGTAAAAGGTGAGATACAGATGTTACGCTTCTCACATTCCGCTCCTCTCATCTTTTGATTCGTATTTTAGAATAACTGAAAATGGAGTACGGATCTGCAACTCGTTCGAAAGAGCATAGCTTGAAGTCCTTTATGCTTAAAATTCAAAACGAATGGACTCTTCAATTCATTTCTAGAAATCAAATTCTGAAGATGCTTTTTTTACACAGAAATTCCCGTAATTTTTCGGTCTTGGAACCTTGAAGGTTTAAACGCTGCCTATTTCACAAGAAGCAAGCAAACAAAATAAAATTTTGACATGCTTTTAACTGTCAACCTAAATAATAATTTCAAATTTCAACCAAATCGATTGCATATTTCATATGTTATGAATAAAAGAAGTTGTGTCAGAACTTATGAGTCACCCTATAGAGATGTGGACGGTATACCGATACGGAATAATCGGTATACCGACCAATTTTGCGATCGGTATACTGATACCGATGCCGTTTTCCAGTACCGATACCGATTACAGCAATTTTTTGCACTCTAATACCGAATACAGATTTTTATCGGTATTTTGGATTTGTACTGATTACCGATACCGATTAAATGAAATTTGAAAATACCGAATACCGATACCGATTACAAAATTAACGTATCGACGCATCTATACTTGAAATCCAGAACAATGGCAATCCCTTTCCCACGGAAAAAATAACTGGCCCCTCGTCCCTTCCAGCAGTCAACTGCTGCATTCCTCTGAGAAAATGTACCTACGGTAGTTTTTTCGGCAGCGGTAGTAGTGCTGCATCATCATAGCGTAAAATCATCGTTTTAAATCGATAATTTGGATAAAATAGATTGAAACTGAAATGCGGTAATAAACGTTTAACGCAGACAAATTGCAGTTTATGCGTAAAAATGCTGTCAAAGGCTTCAAAAAAACTAGGAACGACGAGATATATTTCGAGTGTGACTTCATTTTCATTCATCAGAAGTTAGGAATTGTGGTCATCGAAGCAAAAGGAAGCGATGACGCTAAAGAAATCCAACATAGATATTATAAAGCTTCTAATCAATTGCACCGTCAAATACCTGGTTTGGAACATATCTATAGACGAATATCCGGTGAAACTGTGTGTCCTTTTAAAGTGATCGGCTTTGTGTGCATGCCCTGCTTCGATGTGACGGCTTTGAGCGAAATGAAAAGGAAACTTAAAATTGATCAATGGGATTCGGTTACTGTGATTGATAAATCACTGCTGCTCAATACTGAGAAGTTTGAACAATTTTGGCGAACGATTCCACATGAAGAGTTTATCTTAACACGATCAATGATCAAATATATAGCAGCGTTATTTGCTTACCGTCCAGCTAAGTTTATGTCTTCCACTTGTAATGCTTTAGAGATATACCATCGCATTGAAAATCAATGCTTTATGAGTACGAAAATGCCTCAAAAGCAAACTATATTTTACAACCAAGAACAATTAAATGCGATCGAAAGTAAGGAAAAACGCTTCATAATAACTGGTCCTCCGGGAACTGGAAAAACGCTATGCCTCCTTGAAAGAGCGCTGAACGCGGCGAAAATTGAAAAGCCTGGGCGGATTGTTATAGCTCTACCTTTCGCACTCCGTTTGGCTACAAAGTTTGAACAAATCATTGACGCGAATTCTGCTGATCATTCAAAGGAAATGAAACGGAAACCAATAATTGACAGAAGGTCGGTCCTCGAGAAAAAGTATCGCCTCTCAATGAGCGATTTTTCTCCTGACGATGACATATTTTTTGACGAAATATATGTATCCAATAGGGCGAAGGGAGTTTTTTTTAACTTTCAAACGCAATTAGCCGCCAGGTCAATAACATCTGGCAGCACGACCTTTGTCATTACTGGACGCTGGTTTCCATCTGAAGTTACCGATTTGACTAAAACTCGCCAAATTTACGCCAGTTTTAAGCTTTTCGAGCTGAAGACTGTCATTCGAGGTACAAAAGCAATAATTGACGAATGGAAGAATCATTTCCCTATCGCCTACAAATTGCGCATCGGACACAACATCACTGGCACGGCAATCGAGCGGTACTCAACCGATAAATTTCCTCAGATGATCAACATTTTGCAGTTAAAAATAAATTCATTACTGACACCACTTCCAAAAACTGAAATAATGAATTATCATGGAATAAATATTGACCATGGCCGACCACACCAATGTTATCCACGCGATATTGCAGTTCTTATTACTGGCTCAGAAGATATGAAAAATACTTCCATCATTTCATGTGATTTAAACGCGAATGACATTCGTTGCGGTTCAAGCATTGATCAAGTGCGCGACCCTTCGCTAATCGCAGTTAGCGTAGCATGGTATGCGGTTTCATATGAATGGCCGATTGTGATTATTGTCGCGTTCACAGACGGAAAAAGTGACTACAAGCGTGACCCATTTTATTTAATTGCGGCTTCGCGCGCTATAGCTAAACTCATTGTAATCGAGTGTCACAGTGAAATTACAACTGATGACGTTCAATTTGAACGACGAACATGTAGTATATCGTAAAGAATAAAAACTGTTCCAACCACGTTAAAACAAAATATTGTTCAGTGAGAACTCAGCATTAATTATCATTTTAAGGAAGGTAATCGGAGGGTCTAACTCTTTTCAAAACGTCGAACAGCAGCTCATAATTTGTCACAGAACTAATAATTCAAATAAAAATTTTCTCAGCTCATGTGAGAGCTGCATCACCTCTCTAAATCTTCAAAACTAAATTTATGGACTTATTAAATTCTAGTCTCTAGCACCAACTTAATGATATGATCGGCATAGCAATAAATATAAAGCGGTAATAGTAATAAAAATTGGGAATATGAACGGATATTTTCGCATGGATATACCTTCAAACTCATTTCGTCTGTCTATTTACGACTCCGTAGACAAATTACTTTGCTCTATATATCATCTTCAGTAAAGACAGTGTCTATTTATGAGCGGCTTAGGAGCTGGTAGCGACCACGGTTCTAGTACAGCTGATCCCCCAGTTGAGGAATACAGGCGCGTAGCCAGAAATAGAAAGGGGGCAAAATTGGTATCTAGGGAGACAAGTAGAGTTTTCAAAGGGGCACTCTTATCATTTTTTCTGGTCTCTGAAAATCGGAGAGCATTGCCCCTCTCCTGCTCGCTTGGAGAAATACATACATACAGTACACACGAAGAATTTTGAGGCTGCATAACCTTAGTCTCACCCACAGGATTCAACCCTGCAGTCTCACGTATGTCAGCTTTTTAGCCTTCTCCGCTAATTAATTTTTGTGCAGGGTCGGACTTGCCCTCGAAGTGCCAATGCTGTGATAGTTACGTTTCATCACGCAGACTTTTATCAGTTGATTTCACGTTTAATCCTACCTCTGCTCATTGCACACTGACGAAAAGACGGGCTTACGCGTCGTTGGTGTATTACTTATCTGCCATTCTGTCAGCGCAAGCAAGCAAGCGAAGTCCAACGGTGTACCATCATGCAGCGCTTTCATTTTCGCGATCTTTGGTAATGAGAAAGGCATGGAGATGGGCACGTGCTGTTTAATAAACATATGTAATATAAACCACTTAGACTACGCTAGTCAGGAATGTAGCAAAATCGGACATAGCGAGGGCCTTTTCTTCATAGAAACGGAAACAGGGGTACGGCAGAAACACCGTTAAAGGGGCTCTTGCCTCATTATCTCATATTTTGAGCGCCAATTTTGAGGAAGCATTTTCTCTAAAAAGATGAAATTTCCTCTTGTGCCATCCGTAACTACACCCAGGGCCGGATTAAAGGGATCGGGGCCCGAAACTAGAAGCCTCAAGGTCGCCCCTTCAGCACTGCGGGGGCCCCACACTGACCCCCTTTGCACTACGTGGAGGCTCCATGGAGCCCAGGTGCCCGAATCTTCAGTTTCATTTGCTTCACCTCTAATCCGGCACTGACTACTTCTGGCGCTAGTTGTATTCTAACTGTTTCTATCTTACAATTTTTCAAAAGTTTCTGAATACACATTTTAAATTAGGACAGCTACAACGTCGGACCGTCGGAATTTCAGAAAGATGACGTGTTTTTGTGTCCACAGAAAACTACAGAAATAGCGATCCAGATCTGAAGCATAGGTGCCAAGTTGGAGGTGGATTTACAGGGGTTGCAAATTTTTTCGAGCCTTCGTCTTCTGCCAGAACGCAGATGGCACGTTTAACCGTTTTTAGTTTGCGATCGACGCCTAGATGGGTGTGCAGTATCTGGATTTTTTTTCGAAAATACCCCCCTGAAACTTTTTTTGGAGGCTTTGTAAAAACTTAAATAATGATAATAATAATAATTATAAGTGCAAGTATGAACGAATATTTTTCGATAATAGACGCGTGTCTATTAATATAATGGGTATATCACACCATGAAGAACGGGCATTATAATGCGTTTTTTGAGCATTGTTTGTTCAACTTTGAAAGTTGAAAATTAATCATATTTTTAGATATGGACAGCAACACGGTTCTACTTAAAATTTTGCCAGGCATAAAAGATGGAAGGTTTTGCAAGCATCCTGAAAGAAATGTCGCTTTAATTTTCGATAATGGAAGCAAATCCTTCGTTCAAGTTGATTTAAACACTGGACAACAAATGCAAATCAAAACAGAGTTGCCCGCAAGTGCAAAAAATAGTCACTGGCGCTATAGCATTGCCGTTCAACAAATTTCAACCCTTTTCATTTCTTCATTGATTACCGAAATCAGCACAAACAAGAATTTTGTCGTTTCCTTTTCTATTAATAACGACGATACGATTTCTGTCGCAGACGAATGCAATATCGGCTTCACTTGCAGTGATAATGATGGGTCAGCTGAACGTTTTCTTCAAGATGAAAAGGGACAGATATTCTTTTTGTCTTACATTCGGAAGGCATCGAAGACAATTTTCAATGTTGTGCAAATTGAACTTGACGAAAACGGAAAGATTAAGTGTACCAGCATCGCCAAAAATCAGCCGCTAACCGGCGAATGGTTTCGTCCATTTATATACAGTAGCTATTGTTATTGGTCTTCAGTGAATCCTAACTTAACTTTCAATAAGCTCCTTCGAGTTTCTTTAAGAAACGGAGACGAAAAGACTGACGATATTCCTACTTCTCTAATGAGTGCAATCAAAGCTCCCACGTTTTCGGGCACGTTTTCGCATCCATTAGTGATAGGAACAAATATTTTCTTCTTTTCTGGCATGGAAGAGAAGGAGTATTGCTCTTTGGTCATACTTCACATGAAAGCATTGTGTTGGCAGATAATTTCACTGAAAACGAATAGCCACTCAATTATTAGCAACATTTCTCTACAAAATTCATTAAATGGGCTCATTTATGTGCATGGGAAATGCTGTCTTGCGTCATGCAATGAAAGCGCTCACATTTATATAATTGATTTGAGATTACAGGTAAAATTTTCTCAATAATTCATATTATATTGCTAAATGACGTAATAAAATTTGTTAATTGCTCGAAAAATATGCTTCAGGATAAAAATTATCATCTGATTAAAAATTTAAGTTTTAAAAATATACGCACGTTTGTTGCCTTGAGGATCTGTCACCCTCTGATCCTACGCTTTCACTCGCGGCACAATCGAAAATTTCACGTATCTAACTATCCCTTAAATACAACGTGTTTTCGAATTTCTGACTCTGCAGCGCTTTTTTAAGATTCACTCCTTTTAGAAAAGCGAGGATGTCCTTTTTCAAGAAACATATACCGCTTTGGAATTGAAAGCACGGAATGACATTTTGTCGTGGAGTGAACAGATGAGAAATGCTTCTTCATCTGATGCGTGTGGTAAAATATTCTCAACGGCGAAGGCAGTATTCGGCGACAATGTAATCAAACCTAGTGCTCTGATACAAGTGGTAAGATAAGATAACTCAATGCGCTTCATACACTGAAAAAATTTTAGCTGTCAACTTTGGAAAACAACTGCGATATCGAAATAGAGCGACTATATCATTTGAAATATGACTTACAGCAAACAGTTTCAACTTTGGAAGAGATATACTTGCAAAAAGTAAAATTCCTTTCATGCGAATAAAGTTGATATTTATAACCCTTTTAGCTGGCCAGCTCCGAAAATACATTCTTTGTTACCGAACAAGATTCTTCTGGAATAGCAATAAATGCAATGTCTCAATACGGAAAAGAAGTTTTGACAAAGAATCGATTGACGCTATGTACAGATTTGATTCTCGAAGACGTTATTTTTGTTTTTAAGAGCAAACTTATTCTCAGCAAACGCAATGCTGAAATAATAAATTCCGTAAGTCTCAATGAATAGAGTGTAAACCGATTCTAGAATGCGACATTTGTACCATTTATGTGGAAGGGGTGAAACCTGAGGAAAATTCACCCTTAGTCGACGGACGTGTCCACCTCTAAACGTACGATATTACAGCTTTATTTATGCCCCTTGGTAAATGAGATATATTTACAAAAAGAAACTTGAAGAAAATGTGCACCTCTATTGAGGCCATTCAAAGTGAAATACTATGAAACATGTTTATACTCCTATGCTTTCAGGAACCAACATCATTCGCTAAGAACTATGCATTTATTGATTGGCTTCTACAGCAAGATGATTCGACATTTACAGAGTTTTTAAGCGCTTTAAAGGACACAGGACAAACAGCGCTGGTTGGAAAACTAAATTCAAAAGAGAGCGATACTTTGTTGACCGAATATTTGATGAAAACAATGAAAGTATTAGAAAGTCAGAAAAAACACTTAGAGGACAGCGTAAAAGCACTGGCGAGTGCGAATACTTCGTTGACTGAACAATTGACGCAGTGCAAAAACAGGATAAAACTATTAGAATATGCAAAAGGACGCTCTGAAGGCAGTATGAAAGCACTGAAAGAAGAGAATACTTCATTGACTGAACAATTGACGCAGTGCAAGAAAGCTATACAAGAATTAGAAAGCGAGAAAATACGCTCTGAGGACAGCATGAAAGCGTTGGAAAGAGACAATGAAATGCAAAAAGTAGCTCAGTTACTTGCGTTAGAAGAGATGAATCAAAGCAAAGGATATGCAAAGCAGTTGAAGAGCGAAATGAAACAACTTAAAAAGAAAGTGAAGGCTCTAAGAGATGAGAACAAATCGCTTTTCATTGTTTCGGAACAAGACAGCTATTTTTCGGTTAATGAATTGCAGCAATTTAAGAAACGAATACAACAATTCGAAAGCGAAAGAGAGCATTTCCAGAGCAAAATCAATGCTCTTGAAGATGAGATTGAATTACAAAAATCTGTCAATTCAGCATTGGATGCTGAGCTCGTAAAAAAACGAATAAAACGATTAGAAAGTAAACGAGAGCATTCCCAAAGCAAAGTCAATGCACTTGAAGGCGATATTAAATTGCTGAATTCTGTCATTTCAAGATTGGATAATGAGCCAAACACATTGAAGCAGCAGGATAGTGTATCTGACTGTTTTAAGAGCCTTGCTCCAGCAGTTCACAGTGCAATGGAAATGAAGATGAGATCTGCAAACATGACTGAAATTGTACCATCACTGAATGAAACCGAGAAAAATGCTCAGTTTCTGGAAAACAAGGTACGATGATTTTCAGAGCAGAGTCAATAAAACTATATCTTGTTGTGACTACTTTGACCTGAATCACGTTCGGGCCAAACAGTCGTCTCGGCGGACATGGAAATTCTCTGGTGGCTCAAGGATTTACAGCAGATCAAAATTTGGCGACTGGGTATTTCCCTCATCTCCAAAACCCGCGTCCCCACCCTTTCCAACGGTTTCTTCTGGAATCATCAATTTTTGGGTCCGTGTGTACCACGAGAAAGCTATCGGTATGGTTGGGTTAGAGATCAGACTGGTGAAACTGTCAGCAGTGTTATTTCCGGTTTCTGTCGAGTCGAAACGGTTCCGGTTTGATCTCATCATTTCTTTCTTTTCAACGCATTTCAACACGGCGACGAATTTAGGGTAGCAACCGCTTGGCTGAAATGTTGAGCAGTTTCAATTGCACTCGAAAGTACACACTTGCTGATGAACAACAAGCAACCAAAGATGCTCAAGAGTCTGCCGAAAAGTTAAAAAAAATGGAAATGGAAACAATACTTCAAACATTTGAAATGATGCACAAAGATTACGAAAACGAACAAGACAGCAGCCCCTTTGCGCATAGAGAGAAGGAGGCGTTGCTTTCTTAAATATTTTTTTGGATAAATTGCATGTGTAGGAGGATTGCGCATTGAATATTCGAATTACTACTGCTTTATTAACCAATTATGAATTTTTTCTGGGATGAGCCACGTCTACGATTTTGTTCTTTTCAGTTAGCTATGGGATATATCCTGCATTTTTATAAAGAAAATTTTTATAAGGAAAAAAGAAAAGAAAATGTGCTTCGGTTAATTCAACATACCCGATCCAGGTAATGTTAAGGTGCGTTAGATGTCTGCCAAATGAAAATTCAGCTTTCAAGGCAGAATTTTGCACTTTATCAAATGCAACTAACCATGTGCTAGCATATGATTCAGAAATGACATAAACTTGCTCATGTGACATGTTTGCGTTATACCGTGCATAATTTGACGCTTTCAGAAAAAGCTAATATCTCAAAGAATATGTAATTAAATCTAATAAATTTTGATTAAAAACTCGTGGGTAAACTCTACTTTGTTTAAAAATTTGTTTGGAATTGGTTCAGAAATAGAAGAGCTACATGTATAAGTGATCATATAGTGTGGAACAGATAACCGTTCCACCCTGTACAAGTTTCGAATTGAAATGGTGAAACGGATTGAAATTGAAACGGATTGTAATGAAAAAAATTCTGGTGTTTGCTGAATAAATAACCCATTTAAATTCTGATAAAGCAACTAACTGAGTTTACATAATTGGATTTCTTTTCACGAGAGCACAACAGGGCGCTGGTGCTACCTTTGTTGGAGATAATCGCAACGAGGGCTAAACTGTGCAGTAGCAGGCAGACAGACAGATGCGACACACATGACCACTCATTACGTTCGAGTTGAGCGCGCCATGTGCGAAGGACGAAGTGTCCTTTGTCTGCGATGGACAATAAAGAATCAACAATATGTCACGCGACTCCCGGTAACTCTTCAATTTAGTTCAGAGTATTTCTTGCATATAATAGAAAGACGATGACCAGGATCATGGTACAGTTCTTTTTTGTTTGGTGGGTGAAAGGGATGACGGTAGTTATGAGATGGTTGGTTCTACGCTCCCACAAATGCAACCAAGAACTCGAAGAATGTGAATAAGAAACAATTTTGCTATATACTTTTCGACGATAACGAATAATGTTGGATAAAATGGTAGTCACAATGCGGTCAAACACTGCAATTTTTTCTATCGAAATCATGCATAATTGAATGCGTCAAATGTGTGCTGTTGCTCAATTAAAATTTAGATCTCGTTCAAATATGATAACGATCTAAATTTAGATTTAGATATGAAAATATCGGCGAGAGTTCGAAAAAGTCGCCTTTGAGTGGGCGGCATTGCTGAAAAATTCTGAAAAGTTTGAATTCAAAAGTGGGTGTGCAGCAACTTTGCGTAAATCGCCCGAGCAGCCCACATTGTGACGGGGGCTTCAGCGATATCGTTTGTATTTGAAAGCAGCTTAATACAAAGTTGACCCTATGACAATCATAGGTCAGTACGTCTTTAGTTAATAAACAGAGTTGTTTAGGTAAACCTGTGCGTCACTATCTCTGTTTGGTATTTACGATGACGTTTTAGAAAGAAACGCTTGATTGTGCATTTAGTGATTATTTGTGATTGAATCTTTGTTTCGTTTGATACAATGTATTTTTATAGATTGGCTGGAATTTTAGTATGGATTTGATTCTTTCATTGTCTGTGTTCTAACAGTGTTCGTTTCAAATTTTTAATCAGAATTCAAAATTCTTCACACATAGTACAGATG
>JAQGAX010001640.1:0-10567 GCA_034698105.1 Plectus exinocaudatus | reverse complement strand
CAGTTGATGTTGAGGTAACTGCTTCAGTTGATGTTGAGGTGACTGCTTCAGTTGATGTTGAGGTAACTGCTTCAGTTAATGGTGATGTGACTGCTTCAGTTGTAAGTACAGTAGTTGCCTCGGTTGAAGTTATTGCTTCAGTTGTAGTTGAAGCAGTTGAAGTAGTCGCTTCGGTAGTAATTGAAGTAGTTGCTTCAGTTGTAGTTGATGTAACTGATTCAGTTGAGACTGAAGTTGCTTCTGTTGAAGTGATCGCCTCCGTTGTAGTTAAAGTTGTTGCTTCGGTTGTAGTAGTGGTAATAGCGTTGGTCGTAGTTGAAGTAGTAGCTTTCGCTGTTGTTGAAGTGGTTGCTTCAGCAGAAATTGAGGTAATGGCTTCCGAGGTAGTTGAACTGATGGCTTCAGTTGAAGTTGCAGCGGTTGTCGATGAACTAGTTATATCCAATGTAGTTGAACTGGTTGCAGATTCCGTTGAGCTTACTGGCGCTGCTGTAGCTGAGCTATCTGCTGGAGCAGGAGTTGCGCTGGATGTCTCAGCTGAAAATTCACAATTTTAACTAAAGTTTCATATCTAAAGTTTAGAATTTATGAGCAAAACTGCATGCTATGAGACGGTTCAAGGCAACCAAAAACGAACGAAACTTGAAATAAAGTCAAATATTTCCGTAAAAAGCTCACTGCTTATTGTCGTTGGACCTAAAGTAGTGTTGCTTGCTCTCTGAGTATGTCCTCTGACAATCTCGAGTCCCTGGCAATCACTTTGCGTCGAATCACTACCACATGTTGTAGTCAATTGAGTTTCTGAAGGGGTAGTGGTTGTGACTTCCACGGCAGCGCTTGTGGATTGCTCCGTTGATGAAGTGGAGCTGCTGGTGGTAGGCTCTGCAGATGGCAGAGCACTGGTAATAGATTCAGTAGATGGTTGAGTGCTACTAGTGGTAGGTTCTGTAGATGGTTGAGCACTGGTTGTAGCTTTAGTGGTAGCGACAGTGCTCTGATCAGGAATTTCTTGCTTCGTCACTTGATTATCAGGCGGCAATGGTTTAGTAGTTGTGCCTTCACCCAAATTACCTCCACTCTGACTAACGCCTGCCCCCGAAGAGCTCGTTTCTTTAGCACCGCTTGAAATAGTGATAGTCGTGCCGCTGCCCACAATTGCCGTTGATGTTTCAACAAGTACGGGAAGATTTGTTTTCTTGTCGTCGGTTGGGGTCAAAGGCGCTGCAGTCTTTGTTGCAGCCATCGTAGCTGAGCTTGTTGATGCACTTGTAGCGGCACTTGTAGTTGCACTTGTAGCTGCACTTGTAGACGCTGGCGATGTTGCGACTGAAATTTCAGAGAGGTCGGTGAACTTATCGAACTATCAGTTTTCTTATCAATTTTCTTGTCCAAACTTAACGCCTTACTTGTTGTTGGCTGTTCTTCAGGAGGTTTGTCGGTCACCAAGCGTCCTTTGGAAATTTCGAGCCCTTGACATTCGCTCTGTGTCGAGTCGCTCCCACAACAAATATGACCACCGATCAGATTAACACACCACTGCCCCACACCTTTGCAAGTATCATCGCGGGTCTCGCATTCGTTAATATCTGCAAAAGGTTGTTTTTCATTTTCTTACGAGACCAGGCCTCGATTCAGAGGTGGGATGGATCGGATGCCTGAGAACGAGGTGCTACCGTAATTTCTGGAATGGTAGGTTACCTTTATCGAAGGTACAGGCAGCGTTGAGTTCGCTGAAGAGGGTACGTACTCGTAAATACTCGCCATACCCTAATGCCCACCCCTGCAGCTGCTTCGATAACGAAAATATTTCGAGTTGTTTCAGTTCAACGAGTTCACTGTTTATCAACAGGCCACAAAACTTTCAAATTACTCTCAAAAACTTGTGAGCTTCGATTTATTAAATTCTCCCACAGGCATACCTGTACACTTTGTCAACGGATCCCCTTCAAATCCTGGTACACATTTGCACGAATCGTTTCGGCAATGCGCGTTCAAGCCGCATCTGTTGGCACACACGGCACCCTGATCTAAAAAAGTCAATATTATAAGCACCCATAACGAGTAAAGCACATCAGATATTAGGGCGGCGGTATGTCAGATGTCGCAGATAGGCACAATTGTTGCCGAAAATAAAAATGGCTTGGGGTTGAAAAAATCTCAGCGTTGTCACAGAAAATTTTTGGGCCGCACTCGATTGAATGGATTGGAGTCTGGGGCACTTGGGAGTACGATATGCCCCATCGGGTAGCATCCAACCGGCAGTAATAGTTTGGTCGGTTTACCCCCAACCGACCGGCATCCTGTCTGATAAATAGTAAAGCGCGTCCATCTCTGATTAAGAATTATTACCTTTCATGCATTTTGCGTCATCGACATCTTTGTCACAACAGAGATAACCGCCGTCGATGTTGACGCAGCGAGTGCCCGCTTGACCTTGGCACGTATTGTTCGCCGTAACGCATTCATTCACATCTGATAAACACAACCATCATTTTTTGATCAACATAACATTGATGCGTCGATCCGCTGGCTACTAAAAATCAAGAAACCTACCGTAGCAAGAAAGACCATCGCCAATGTATCCTGCTTGACAAAGACACATTCGAAGAGAGGCGACGCAAAACGCGTGCATGTCACAAATGCCTTCTTTCTGACTGCAGTCGGCTATCGCTGCAAAATTAAAATTTCGTAGACATTGACTGATTTCTCTGGTTAAGAAACCAAATAGAATAGCTTATTAAACCGGAAGGAGCTAATTTGATGAACTGAATAAAATCTCTGCTCCAAATACATTTGAGAATAATTCAAGGCGTTGGCATACTCTTTTTGTTTATTTGACTGTTAATGGTAATGCTGTTGGTCCAGTTTTTGATTTTTCATGATCCCAATCAGTGGTGGGCACTGTGGACAATTTTTATTACTGTCACCGTCGCCCTGACAGCTATTACATGCAGTAGCCGAAGGAACGTACGCTTGCAGACGCGACCGTCGCCCTCAAAGCCGGCGTCGCACTCGCAGCGATAGGAGCCGGGAGTGTTGGTGCAGATGGCACGGCGGTCACAGTCGTTGTCCTTGCGCGCGCATTCGTCGATGTCTGAAATTCCCCAGCAAGGTCGATACATGCAATTGTCCTATTGCACAAATATTCGTATCTAATGGCCGATGGGCAGAGGACGACATCGATAATTTCAATTCAGTTCAAGGTAAGGAATAATTGGAGAGTAATTGTGTTTGTCGCCGGTTTTCAGCATAAAACTTTAACTTGAAAGGCGCATACAGTGTAAGATAACCCATAAGTTCTAACAGAGAGACTTTTGGAAACAGCTTTGAAACTTCTCAACCAAATTGTTCGAAATTTCAAATATATTCTATATCAATCAATGAATCTACTCAGGAAGATACTATCAATATTATACAGTAGAATGCTGTTGAATGTTGTAATATAGTAGTCATAGTCCAGTATGTTGTAGCAGATTTATTGACTGATTTATATTTCAAATTGCAAGTGATTTGGTTCGGCAGTTTTCAAGCAATTAGCAAAAGCCTTCTTGTCATAACTTATGGATCACCCTATACTATACTTGATACGCTAATTTTTGCTTCAGCAAAACTCATGATGTATTTCAAGTAGAATTTTAAAAAAGTGTAAAAATTATGATGACTCACCGACACAAGTGCCATTAATGAGATCATGTCCTGGTCCACATCGTTCGACGCAGCGAAAAGAGCCAACCTATAACAGATTTGCTGATGAATGAAAAAAATACGGGAAAAGTACTGCGAACCACAGAAATCAAGGCATAGGAGAAATGTGTGTATGTGCTATTGTTATCGGCGTTGGAAAGTAAAGTTTTGATCGAATAATGAAATGTCAAAAATCGCCTGAACTAAAATAATAATTTCAGGTATAATTTCAGCGCTCATCAGCGCTCATCTCTCACTTGATCACTCTCCAACTACTACATCTGGAAAAAAATGAAAACCTCATTTTGGCACATATGCGTATCGGGACAATCGTGCAGCCCTTCGTTGCATTCGTCGATATCTGAAAAAGGTAGGATACATTAGGGGATGACACTAGGGGAGCACGGTGGCACATGTCCCCCCTCCTTCAGCGACGTGTGCCCTCATAAAATCAAATGTCATTATCGTTCGTTTAATGAGGTGTCCTTGCCCGGACGGTTTATGCCCTCCTTGTGTCCATCTCTGGCTACGTCCCTCGGAAAGTAACAACTTGTAACTTGCTGAAATTGAAAATAACCTGCGCATCTTTCTAGCGGCAATCCTTTTGGCATGAAGCCTTCGGTGCAGTTGCAGAAGTAAGTGCCCGGCAAGTTGACGCAGAGAGAATGCTCTGGACAATTCGAAGCACCAGATTCACACTCGTCAATGTCTACAAAATCGAAATTCGAATGAAACGTGAAAATGAACATACATACAGACCATACTCGACCCGAAACTATAGAGTGCGTTGTGCTATACTGGACAAGACTATTGCAATTTGCTGCCAACAAAAGTAACTCCTCATAGGTTTGAAGTTTGTTTGAGTCAGAAGAATTTTCTTACCAGTGCATTCGTAACCATTGCCTTCAAAGCCGGGGAAGCAAGAGCAATAGTACGAGCCGAATGTATTCTGGCAATGTGCCAACCAATGACAAGGTTTGTCGGCGCATTCGTTGTTATCTGAAACGTTACCATAAAATCTTCAAAAAGATGCTATCCTCAAGACAAAAGCGTCTACAAAAGAAAAGTTAAAAATATTATGAGCTGGAAATTTTGGGGATACATCAGGCAGCCGAAAAAAACGGAAAAAACAGCTATTTACCACAACAGACATCGAAAGGGTGACATGGGGTGGGGGTATTACCTTCAGGCAAAATATCTGTGTGAAAACAACTTTCACTATGTCCCATACCCGAAGAGGAAAAATGAAATAAATAATTTGATAGAAGGGAATTTTTAAAAATAAAATGACGCTACAAACAGGCGGGTAGTAGGAGTGGCGGGGTTGCCACTGTCTCGGTTGCCTCGATTATGAGGGGCGGTAAAAATTTTTATTGTTCAAGGAGAGTATATGGCTTTCTGGCCAAGGTTTAAGTGCTTTATTAAGCGTCGCTTCGATAAATTAGTGCGTGCCTTAGAACCCTGAACTTAGCAATATTAGCCCTATGGCACGTTTGAAATCGATAAATACTGATATAGCGGAGACTTACCTAACATTTCGCATTTCTTGCCATGAAATCCAGAATCACAGTAACACTGTGCACTTTCTCCGTCGTGAAGACATGCACCTCGGTCAGTGCATGCTGGTTCACATTTTCCCGCTAAAATCGCGTTTAAAAATAGAAAAAGTACGGCCAAAACATTTTAGCTATTTATTTTAAGACTCAAGATATTACCAAATTTAAATGGTTCTGGAATTTATTTCTTATCTTAGCTCTTCCTTACTTCACTACATTGAATCCCAAGTTTTCGCAAGCATTGGCCGAAAGTGAGATATGATAAATTATTATCAGCAAAATTAGAAGGCGCAACATACTAAGCTTTCAAGATGCACGATTGGAAAAGGAAAGAGGAAAGCTTATATGCTACAGTACTTCTATTGCTGAAGAAAAGTGTTAGGGGCATGGCGAAGGTTAAAATGAATATTCGGCGTAAGCAAGACGGGGCACTTGCCGCAATAAGGAAAGCTTTCGTCGTGCATTGCGGGATTACTGAAGCAGTCGGTTTTGCCGTCGCACAAAATGGACATTTGGTGCAAGTGTAGGTCAGTGGAATCTGCCGAATGTTGACAAATGACGGTCGCCATATCAAAGTTGACGACGAATGTTGGGCGCATGCTCGGCATCGACGAGTTGACGAAACTCTTGGCAATACCGGAAACGCCGCCCAAAAAACACACGCCAATTATGCCCAGCTGCAACGTGCATGAGACTGGTAAGCATCAGTTATTTCATCCAATAAAGTTTATCAGGGTGCTCGTGGCAACAAGTATTAAGCACCCGCTTAAAAGATGTAGATTGAAGAACAAATGGTTTACAATAAATTGCAGGGAACAATTTCATTTTTTATCGGTTGTGTATGATGCATTCAATTTTACTCAAAAACTGATGGAATATTGCAAATTTTTTTGGGCTCCAAATACCGTCGCCTTTGCTGACCTGTCAGGCAAACAATTGTTTAAAAAAACAGTTTCTTCTATTTATATTTTTCAACTACGCATTTGTATTAACGAATGAATTCCTAGAAAATTCAAAGTGTCTTCTCTTACCGTGATCATCGTGGTGGACATGGTGCCGCTCAACGGTACCATGAATGGAGAGAAAGGGCGACCTGAAATAGTTTCAGTAAACTCAAATATATGTCGCCAATTAGCGGTCGCGTTGCGAGCTGGCATGGAAATTCAGTCTGGTGAAAATCGGATGTTAGCCAAAAAAAGATCAGTGCCTGATGAAAAAATTAGACAATACCCAAAAAGATATCAGGCCTAAAGTAGAATTAACGTATAAGGAAGCTTGTAGCATTCTCAAAGCTACACTGAAATTGTCCCTTCGAGATTATTATGGCATTCATTCTTAAACGGTAGTGTGAGATCAACGTTACACAGACAAACGCCAGTGCTAAGCTGGCAATGGGCGACGATGAAGCTTGCGAAATTAATACAACGACAGGATAAAGCAAGGTGATAGACAAATACTGTCACATCGGCATGAGCCAAAGTCTAAGCGTCGGTAACACCGCAGCCACCAAAAATTGGCAGTTGACGATTTAACGCAATGCGTTACGACGGTTAAGGCGGCAGACGAACAGCGCATCTCAATGGTCCTAAGCCTAACGCTATCCTTAGTCTTGCCAGAAAATTGCGCATTAAAAATTGATATTTCGTTACGAAGGTTTTTCGCAATGCATCACGGTGCGATCTAAACTTGGTGGGGTCAACAAAACTCGCGGGTGCACTCTTTGAGTGAAAAGACGCGCGCGGCGACTGATGAAAACGATGAGAAGACCGCCCAACGTCGGTTGTTTGCAATTGAGAAGAGAGCAGCGCTCTCCTTCAAGGCCGTCCGAGTCAGTCCAGTCGCAATCGGAACGGAAAGAACTATAAATCTGGCCAGAGAAAAAGATCAGTCGGGGTTTGAAGATCCGGTGCTGTACTGTACTATCCTCCGCGAACAGGCACGACGCTGGGGAGCTCAAGGGGGCACGACCCTTCTTTTCTCATGAAATCTAGCTCCCTTAACCTCAAACATTGCACTGCGGGAACAAAATGAATAGTCTGAAAGAATAAAAAATGTCACTTGCTGCAGGGGTGGTCGCGACTCAAGGGTGTGGAAGCTTCTTTGCAACAAGCACCAGGATAACCTAGCGGAGAGTTTCCTAACGCAGTAACCCACCAGGCAGCAAAAATTTTGGTTGCATATTGGATCCCATTTGGTTTTGGGCTTGCCGTGGAATCTAAACCGCCATCAATCCTCCTCCAGGAAAATTTCAGGCTAATTCCCCTAACTCGGTCCTCCGCCATCCCCGATCTATGTCCGTAAGTGCCCCCTTCGACCCCGGCGCCTTTCCTGACACGCCGCCCTGTCTTCGAAGATAAATCGCTACTGCAAGTGATGGATAGGGAAAAAGCTGCCGAGTCCGAACGGTGATTGACCGCAGATCCCACGGAAGGCGGAAAGGAACGGGAGGAGTCGGCGACGGCGACGACGAAACGAATAATCGGAGGTCCGTTGGTCGACCGCTGCCGAGCAGGAGTCAAGGTCTGCTGAGGCGGCGGCGGCACACGTGCAAGGTCGTCACAAGACGACCGCCCACCCCGCCATGCCCGTAAACGGTCATTTACACCAATCATTCCGACTTTCCCCGCACGCTCGGCCAGTCTTCCGTCCGTCGTCCGTCGCGCTCGCTGGTCGCCACCGGTTGGCGAACCCTCCGCAACACCCGATTAAGTCAGTTCTCTTCGTCTCAATGGACCGTCGTTCCATAGTCGTCCATGTTTATTTGTTTGTATTCCCGTACTCAACCACGACATTGCATTCAATCATAACGATACAAGTGCACTGCCTCCTACTGTGACATTGAGTGACGTTTGTCGTTTGTCGTTTGAGTCAGTTTGGCGTTTCAGAAGAGCACAACGATTCCGTTCCTATTCGGAAAAAAAGTGTCTCCGTTGCTTATATCCTCAAATGATAACTGTTTCGATTCCTTATGTCAATAAGAAATGGTACAGGTGTATCGATATTGGTTTGCGCTTGCTCTTGCTGTCAAGCAAAATATTCATATCATGCTTTGTTTTCATACCACTAAGCAGAGGGGGGATCGCGCGACCCCCCTTTCATCCGCCAACTGGTGCCCACTCTTCGACTAACACCATCCCCTCCCCCGAAAATAGTAATTTTTCGCATCCAACATGCATCCTTTCTTCTCTTGCCCGCTCACGTACGGACAGTCTTCCGCTGGGCCGCCCGCTCACAGCCACTCATCACCGATTGGCAACCCCGCCCGTGACAGCCTATATTCAGTACTGTCGTCTCGTCACGATTGACCTTCATCGACCCATTCATTGGTCATGGATGTTATCACTGCCGGTCGGCAAATGGCGTGCACTGCGTACTTTGTGATAAGTAGATAATCGAATGCCACGAGACCAGGGGTTAAGAATTAATGAACTCTCTCATCACTCATACATAAACATGAGATTGGGCTTTCGGGGGTTATTTTTTATTACCAAGTGGTTAGGAGGATTATAGATCCGTATACCCCAACGATCCTAAAATTTTTTGGTAAAATCGAAATGGCTCATATAGAGAGCGAAGTTAATAAATTGTAGACAAAGTAATTTACTGGAATGTTGGTAGAAATTTCATTGCCCGATTGCCGTCATCTCTCCTCGCCAACAACGCTGGCCGAGGGAACACATTAGCACCTTCCTACTTGCACTTGCAGTGCTTATTGTCTGCTTTGCCCAATGCTGTGTTTTAACCCTCATCGGGTGCAGTTACAACGTGAACAAACTTACTACTTGTATAAATGCTTCTGCTTGAGTTGAACAATTCGAGAACAGTTGAGCCAGAAAACCGTTGTTTGAGCCAGTACGCAACACCGTAAGAGCAAAAGTCTTTATCAGCTCCTTGAAATGGTTTACACACAAACTCATTATACTTTCTTGCTTGTGAGTTGGCACTGCTCGCAACCATATTTTGATGCATTTTCGATCGCGGTAATTTATTATTTGTAGCATTTTATGTTACTCCATAAATTGTTCATTGATTTGGTGTATTAGGCGCTACCAATCTGCGGAGGTCATTGATCATGCTGCGGCATTCTGCAGCAATCGGACTTTTGATACGCTCCATATCTGTTCCAGCAAGGTTAGTTTGCTGATATTACTCATTAGTCAATTGCCAACGTTTCTTCATTGTCACAAGCTTGTTTATAATATTGTTTTACCACTACTTTGCTGAAAAAATGTGCGCCTGTGGTGCAATCGTCATCTATTATATCGTCATAATTCCTTGTTAATTAATAATCGTTTATTGTCCGTAGTTAACGGCAGACATGAGTCCCTCTTTTCTTTCAGATTGCCCCTTGCCCTTTGCTCATCATCATCGTCTTCTGCAAACCAGAGAGCGTCTTCTGGCACCGCGACTGCAGTCAGCATAAGAAAACAACCAATGAATCGATTTCGCCCTGTGCAGCAGCCGTACGCCCCGGAATGGGACCTGCTCGAGGGTAAAGAAGAGCAGATTGAAAAGCGAAAGAACGACCCGAATGGTACGAACAAGTTAGGCGCCTGGCCGTACAGGTGGCACGACCAGTACGGTATGACGCCGGAAAAGTGGGAGTACTACAACAAGGTCGTGTGGCCGCCCAACTATGTCGTCCCCGAGACCGGCAAACCCAAAGCTGCGGTAAACATTTTAGCTACAGTGTACTGCTCCATTACCGGATCTGTCAGTACAAAGAGTATTTTGAATACCGAATATTTGTTCTTCAGTTTGACATTTATTTTATTTGCAATAATTCACGGTATAACCGGACAAAAGGGACTTCTGGCGATCCTAAAATGGAGCATTATACTCTATTTTGCATTCATTTCAGTTTTTTCAATAACTATGAGCACGGTGTTTTACTAACTTTTGATATGCAGGGTGCCTTCTGAAATACTCGATTATAATTGGTTTCCATTAACTTGTTTCAGGAAGTGTTCCACTGTCGAGAGAGCGTCAAGTACAGTCCGAAGAAGATGTGGTACGTGTGCGAGTTGGTGCGCGGTCGGCCCGTCGACGACGCCCTCAAGCAGCTGCAGTTCACGTTTCGCAAGGGAGCCGAAATCATGATAGAGGTGGGTATCTTCATTACAAGCTAGGTATGCATCAAGCAACTGCGATAGAAACCTCATACGTCTAAGCAGGAGTTCCAGAAACAGGCTTCTCACTCCGGTATAAGAAAAATTAGGCATATCAGAATCTGGTTTTCAATGTAGAGGCGATGTGATCATCCCGTGCTATTGCCGACTCCGGTATACAGCATTAGAAACTCTGGCATATCCTACTCCGGCTTAAGA